>JAMKQA010011706.1:0-41712 GCA_024699735.1 Posidonia australis
TTGTGGAATCTCAAATAAACCTCATTGATTCATTGGTAACTTCCACAAATAATCAGGTCATCTTTCAAGACAAATTGAAAACACTTAAAGAGGAGCATTTTATCCTGTTACAAGAACAAGAAATTTATTGGAAACAAAAATCTAGGATTCAATGGCTCAAAGAAGGTGACCTAAATACAAAGTTCTTTCATAATATAGTAAAACAGAGAAGGAGGATAAATACAATACACTCTCTAAATATTGATGGTATTCCGGAGCAATCTCCATCTTTAATCTCCAAGGAGATTGAAAACCATTTCATTTGGCAATTCAATAAGCCAAGCAGAATAATACCTTCTCTTGACTGGGACACACTAGTGCCCAATAAAATCCCAAACCCAGGCATCTTGGAATCCACTTTTACTATGGAGGAGATTCATAGAAATATTGGCAATTTACCTAGGGAGAAAGCCCCAGGTCCAGATGGTTTCCCTCTGTTCTTTTTTCAACATTTCTGGGAAATTGTGAAGGATGACATTTTAAACATCTTCCAAAATCTTTATAGCTCTTCTGATTTAGACTTTCTAGCTCACATTAATCAGACTTTTATTGCCCTTATACCAAAAAAGGAGGGTATAAAGGAAGTCAAGGACTTCAGGCCTATAAGTTTAGTCAACAGCCTTTACAAGATCATAGTTAAAACATTAGCATCAAGGCTTTCTCCTGTCCTTAATAGGGTCATTGACAACTCTCAATGTACTTTCCTTTCTGGAAGATACGTTGGGGACTGTTTCCTTGTGACTCAGGAGACTATTCACCACATGAAACTCAATGGAATTCCAGGTCTTATTCTTAAACTGGATTTTGAGAAAGCATTTGATAATGTCAATTGGGAATTTCTGCTAGAAACCTTGAAAGGATTAGGATGTGGACAAAAGTGGATCTCTTGGATCAAAATGTGTATCTCATTTGCCAGCTTCTCAGTATTAGTGAATGGCTTCTAAAGGATTTTTCAAATCAACAAATGGTTTAAGACAAGGTGATCTCCTATCCCCCTTACTTTTTATTGTGATCACACATATCTTAAACAGAATGCTAGCCTTAGCATTCGAAAATAATCTAATTTCTGGGATACATTTACCAAATAATGGTCCAAACATAATGAATATACAATATGCTGATGATACTATCTTATTTCTACAGGCCTCTGAGGATAATCTAATAAATATTAAAAGAATACTCTGTTGTTTCCAGACATGCTCAGGATTAAAAATAAATTTCCATAAATCCTCTATCACTGGCATTAGAACTCAAGATTCCTTTACTCAGAGAGCCTCACATATCTTGAGATGTCAAATTGAAAGTCTCCCTATAAAATATCTGGGACTTCCTTTACACTTCAGAAAACCCAATCATCATGACTGGTTGCCAGTCATTGAAAAAATCTCGAATAAACTATCACTTTGGAAAGCAAAGATGTTATCACTTAGGGGTAGACTCACCTTGGTCAATGCCGTTTTATGTGCCATTCCTACTTACTACTTATCTATTTTACACCTACCAACCAGTGTGGAGAAAGCTATTGACAAGCTCAGATCAAGATTTCTATGGAACTCTCTCTCTTCTTCCTCAGCTTGCCACTTGGTTAAGTGGAAATCTCTATGTAGATCCAAGGAACAAAAAGGATGGGGAATTATCGATTTAAGAAATTTCAATATGGCTTTGAAATGTAAATTACTTTGGCAATTTTTATCAAATGACTACTCATTGAAATGGAAAGATATAATTAAAGCCAAATATTCAACAAGAAGAGGCCTTGGTGCTATACTTAACATTTCCAACACTAGAACATCACCTCTTTGGCATGAAATTAAAAAAAGTTTTGATGCTATAAATGGTTTCACCTTGTTTCATGTAAACAATGGAAAAAACACCATCTTCTGGGAAAATAGATAGTGGAATGGGGAGAAACTTAGAGACATCTTACCTAATATCTTTAGGAGAGTGAAATTTAAACAAGCTTCTATTAAAAAAGTTATTCGGATCATTAACACTAATCTAAATAGTCTCTTTTATACTCCACTATCTCATACTGATTCTGTTTCCCTTCATTATCAATTGGAAATGTTAGTGGGGATCATCCCTTCTGCAGGATTGAATACAGAGGAGGATACCATTATTTGGAAACCTACTAATAACAATTTTACTGTTAAATCATGTTATACTATGTTAAATGATGGAGGACTTAGGTTTAAATATTTTGGGGAAATCTGGAAATACTGGGTTCCACTCAAAATTAAACTATTTTCCTGGTTGGTGGTTTGCAATAAAATTCTGACCAAAGATAACTTGTGTAAAAGAAGATGGAAAGGTCCCATTCTATGTGCTTTTTGCAATAAAAACCCAGAATCTGCAATGCATCTCTTCCTATTCTGTCCTTTTACTTACTCAATATGGAATGCTTTTACACTGAACCTCTTGTATCCTGCTATCCTTTCAATAGCAGATCTATTTAGTTTACCACCTGTGTAAAATTTGGTATGCCTGACATAGGATCTCATACCTTTGTACAAATATTTCTATGGTCTATTTGGAAAGAAAGGAACAACAGAATTTTCAGGGATACATCCAGAAATATCTGTATGATTGTTAATGATATTTTAAACTTGTCTCATTGCTGAATTGAAAGTTTGGGTGCAGGTTTTGAAAAAAATGAGATTCTGCAATCTATCTCATCCTTTCAGTAGAATAGAAACATGGACATTGACCCTTTGGCTGTGAATCTTGGTCAAATTGGTGGAGAAGAAAATGCCTCCACTCTTGCTCTTGTGGAGGAAAATCCTCTATAATAGTTAAATTCTTGTTAGTCGAAAAATACTACTTACTTGTACTCTCTTTTTGAGGTCCTGTAAACTTAAACCCTCTACGGTTAGAACTCAGAATCTGTAATATTATTCTCAACTCTGGACTTATATTTGGCTAAAATTTTAGAATATATAAAATAAAATAGAATACCGATTTCAAAAAAAAAAAAAACCTAAGGAAGATTCATTGTTTTCACCTAGATTTGATATTTGATTGGGAGGGAGCAAAAGAAAAAAGAGATATTATAGTTTTGTAGGTAGATTCAAACTAGCTTTTTAAACCCTCCTCGGATTAAGATATTCCAGATTAATGTTCAACAACATTTTTCGTTTCGGGTGGATGTGTGCTCGCCTGCTGGGTTATATTTCAGTACATCACAAGTTGTGTTTTGCAATCGTTTTTGTTTGGTTATTCAAGAAAGTTTAAAATCCAATCTTTCACAAAAGAAAAAAAAATTGCTTACACCAAAACTACTTTTCTAGTACTCCCATGGATCGAAAAGAACATGCACATATCATACATTCTAAAAATAAAAGGTGAAGAATGTATACTTCAGATATTAAAAATAGCCTTGAGATTTGAGAAATTAAAGATTGCATTACGAGAAATGGTTTATGATCCTTCAGAAATTAAAGATTATTTGATAAGAATACTTACAAGAAAACAAAAAGAAAAGTGTGTTACAACTCTATTATCATCAACCTATTTATTTTTTCACGTAACGATTACACTGAAATACTTCAATCATCATCTAATTGTGATAGCCATGCTTCATAAAAGAAAACAAAACAAAAATCCATGCATCTCTGCATGCTTCACACAAAAAATTTGAAGCATTTCAAAACCATGCACGGGGTCCGAACATGTGAAGGATATCATGTATGAGGTGTGTATTTCGTAAAATGAAGCATTTACAAGTAGAAACATCAGTGTCATCTCCACTAGTACATAATATAGGTTATAATACATACAAGGGATACACGTAATTCATAATCTGCAGCATTTGCTGTCAAACGGGAAAAAATGATTTAAAAGAATGAATTCCAATTCATTAGTTTGTGACGATGCAATAGAAGCAAAACTTGAAGAAGAGTAGCTCTAGATCATGAGTTAGTTGCCTGGAGATTTGCTGAGGCAGATTTGGATATACATCCACCAGAGTAGTTCAACAGCAACGTTCACATCATTAATCACCAGTATCTTCTTGGTTTCAGATGTTTGGCTGAAGTGATTTCCGTATGTCCAATTTTTGTTAACCATAAAAAAAATATCAGAAATGATGAAGTACTCATTGACACGACTCCAGTTATGTGATCTCAGTTTCAGCAAGTTTTCTTTTAAGATCCTTCAAAGCAAGAACTACATCGGCATCTAGATTATGTTGTAGCAATTTCCCTTGTACTGAAGTGGACCTGGCAGAGTCAGGAACAATCATTTCGAGGATTTCCTTGGAAATGCTACATACATCCTCACAAGTTGATAGGATCCAGTATTAAAAGAGTAGGAGGTATAAGCATTCATATGCAAAAATCTTTTTTATTTTCCTAATAAATGACCCAAAATAAAGATAGATATTTCTAGCAGAGGGGCCACTTCAAATTCCAAACCCTAATTTTACAATAAAACTGGGGTTATGCAATGCAGACAAAAAGGACACCTTCCAGATACTTTGCATCACATCAAATTCCAGTTGTCTTTCATTTTGGAATGCTTCTTACAACTTACAAGTTTGTCATTTGCCAATGACTAAAAGATATCATATATAGCATAGAAATTTATTATTGTTAATAATGATAAAGGACTCGTCATTTTTCTTATATTATACTCACAATCTGAAATTTACCATTTCTGATAAGAAAGTATATGTCATCTACATAAAATACTTCATTGATGACGGTTAAAACAAACTTCGCAAAATTCCCTTGAGTTATTTGACCAAGAATAAATAGATAAAATAAATGTGATCCCCTGAGTCAATAAACTAATAAATGCTAAAAGTAACTGGTTATCTAAAAAGCTCTCCATAGTCATTACAAAAGATTATTTTCATGATTGTTAAAATTAATTCGTTATCTAATATTTCTTAGCTCTCCATCGTCATTACAGTTATTTCTTATGTTACAGTTTTACCTGGCTTAGTTGTTGCCACGCTTAGGCCTAGTCACACTGAAGCTCTGTTGTGTCATTAAGACATAGTCGTCTTTATAAACTATATAAGAGGCAATTTCTAGCATGTGGGTGCAAGATACAAAAGATTATTTTCATGATATACCAGACAGAAACTACTTACAATGGCATATTAAGAATCATAAAGTCAAGATATTATTGGAAAAATCTTAAAGCAGACCTTTGCTCCTGAAGAATCTGCTCAAACTCTCTTTGTGAAGCTTTAATCTAAGGTAAAATCAAAATGAAAAAATCTAGTAAAAAAGGGAGCTAAAAGAAACTAAGCAGCTTGATCAAAGGATGCACAAGGAGAGGATAAGGATAGCAGAAAAGAAGTCATTTATTCATGAAAAAATAAACTTAAACTGTTACCATTTCTTCAATAACCACAATCTGAAAGCAGAAGAAAAAGAGACGCAATGGATAATCAGTTTAATAACACTTAGTTAGTGTAAAGCAGATAAAGAATCAACTATTATCATTAAAGAGACTCAAGGACAAAGTATTCTTCAATCCCATTGAAGCAATGTGAGTTTTTCGGAACATATGGTTAATGTTCTTACTATTGTCCATTTTGAAATTATTAAATTACAAAATTATAGATAAAGTTCCTTTCACGATCGAAGTCAGGTATCAATGCTCCTCCGCAGAGTGGCAGTTTTTCAATTACTCAGTGGCATGTTACTCTAATCACCCATTTTTTTATCATTGTCCAACACTTGATCATGGGGAAGAAATCTCTAGTCCTCAGATTTTACTCAATGGCAAACCAAGGATCCACATTGAACCTAAAATATATGGAAACACAATAGTTTTCCCTACTTTACCCATGGCATTGAAAATCTTTTCAAGATTGAGAAACCAGGCATAGGATGAACTAGCGAAATCATGAACTACATGAATCTTGATTGATTAGATCCCACTAGTAATTCATGTTTGAGAGGGGATGTGTCTACTTTCTAGCATTTGTATATTTAATAAAATATGCAAATGTTGACACTACTTCAAATGGGGGTGAAGGATGATATTGTTGACACTATTAGGGATTGACAAGATTATGGGTCTTTCTCCTCTTACAGGCTTGCTATTATTGCCTTTCTCCCAAGTATTATATGTCGGCATATTTGGGTGGAGCATTGTAGGAGAAGGTCTTCTAGGAAATACAGGAAATGGCAATAGGTTGCTCTTGATATTATTTGTGATGATAACTAAATGATTTCTGACAAGAAGTTCACCTCTTGGGGTAGGACTGATCAATTATGCTCTGCCAGTTTCTGTGTGTCTGCTAATCTTTTTTCCAGATGCTTGGTCGTGAAATGGACCCCCCAATCAATGGCTTTAAGGCTAATGTGGATGGCATGTGCTCATCGGCAAGTGCAGGGGGTGGTGGTCTTGTGAGAGATAAAGATGAATTCATGAAAATTGCTTTCTCATTTTTCTATAGTAATGTCATTAATAATGAAGTAGAGATTCGAGCCATTTGGGATATACTAGTCTTGTGTGAGGAACATGGTCTTCACGTGGAAAAGGTTCAATCAAACTCTTTATAGGTATTGCAGATGTTGAATGGGAAGATTGCCATTAATTAGAGATGCTTTTGTTGATGCCGTATGATCATGAAGAGGTTCCAAGTGGTCTTTACTCACATTTACAGAGAAGAGAATATGACTACTGATTATTTAGCAAAGGAAGGTGTGAAGTCGAAGATTAACAAGATTTATTATTATTACGGTCATCTTCCAAGAGAGCTTAGAGGGGTCTGTAATATGGATAGATGGGACATTCCTAGTATTTGTAATAGAGAGAGTACGTGTTAGTCTTTTTCTCCTTTTCTTTTTCCAAAAAGTATGGGTTTTAAGGAGTTTTTTCAGGCTAACATTGATGTCTAGTAATTGATAAGCCTTTATCCTCTTTTTGAGGTGTATCCTTTCTTTGTATTCTTCTTTTTCCTATCAATAAAAAAAATATTTGCCCAAAAAAACAAACAAATGTAGGCAAGTTGAGTCCTTTGTGGCTAAGATTTATGACCTATTCAAGTAAAAATCCTAGAACCACAGAAAAATACTAGATTTTCTCTGATGATTTCAAAAGATTTTAATTTTAATTTCTCAAAAATTAATCTATTCAAGAATTCATCGTCGAAAGATGACCTAATACACTTCTTTCTTCATGTATAAGTATTCATTTGACTGAAATATAAGACACAAGATGACATAATTATAAGCATATATGGAATGGAGACAAGTCAGAGACGTCTTTAGGAAATGGAGAAATTAGAAGCTTATCTAATTGGTAACTAGATACAAAATTGCCAACAAAATATGGTGAAAAGTCAAGTTAGCATCAGTAAGTAAAATTGTCATCCTCTGTAAGCCCTGTTATGCATATTAAGTGATGCAGATTGACTAACAAAGTACAATTTAGCCTGCCTCATATGACTTGTTAAAATTGTCATCCTCTGTAAGCCCTGTTATTTATATTAAGTGATACAGATTGACCAACAAAGTATGATTTAGCCTGCCTCATATGACTAATAAAATGTCCCTTTCCAAAGAAAGAAGATTTTCCAAAGAAGGGAGATCAAGAGGAAAATTCAACCAAAGATTCTTGCAAAGAACTAAAAAAGCCATCATCATACCTCAGAAACTAATGCTTTACAACTCCAAACAAAAGCACCCTGTCATACCAAAATAGTACATGTTGGTTAAATGATCATTGTAGGCAGTTATAGAACATAAAAGTGGCAATAGGATTAGAAGGTGAGTCTCATATGCTCGTGGTAGGAAGTCATTAGAATTTAGTTTGCACAACATAGTCTACATTAATAAGTATGACATTTGATTTCTCAAAAAGCATCTTATCACACTGAGATGAAATATCCAATCTTTGAAGAAAAATTATGGTATTAACCTCATGTTGTTTCATCTTAACAAAGATCTAAATAAATCTATAATCAAAACAAGTGTCGACTTGATGTTCACTTGGAAAGGGTCAGCATGGAGACTAATTTCCTAGATTTGCTCCTTACAAACAAGAATCCCAATTTCATCCTTGACTAAAGACAAGTCCACTCGCAATTTGATCGGTTGGAAGACAATCACATGAGGTGGGTCAGATACGTACCTCTTCAACATGGAGCTGTGGAAAACATTGTGCACTCGTCCCAAATATGGAGGCAATGTAAGCTTGTTTCCAACCTCACCAACTCAATCTAGAATCAGGTTTCACTCAATAAAAGACCTCCGCTTCCCATGCCTGCTAAGCCCCAACATCCCAATATTTTTTTAAACTACAAGAAAAACATGATGTCCTCCTTCATACCCCAAAGGTCTTGTTTTTCTCAACATAGTTATTTGCCTACCCTAGGTTGTGACTATTATCTTTCAAATAACATCAATTATATCAGCATAGTTGTGAACGATGGCAAGAATTAACTGCCTTACCAAATTTGGCCATGGTACTTCATTGAAGGGCAAAAAAAATGAAAAATCTATTCTAAATGAAGGAGGTAGACCAAGTTCTAAAACTACTAATGAGATGGACGTCGATGTAAAGGAATACATGAGGTCATTAAGACACTATCGTAGTAAAACTCTAAGCCTAGAAGGTGACACTGGTGATGATGCCACAACAAACACCTGAGAACAATGATGGTGGTGATGCAGTCCTGCATGCAATTGAAGGGCCACAAGGACATCATGGTGATGCCACACAATCACAGGAAAGGATACTTTCACAAATGCTACATGATATGAACATCATGGAGTCTGACCAAAAATTCATTATCGACAAAAAGGTCATTATGATCAACAACGAAATGAAAATCTCTTGAAGTAATCATACTAGGAGAAGTTTATTAAAGTCACTTAATTCTTTAAACATTCATGATTTTAAAGACTTTTATGATTATGACTTTTATAAATGTGGTATTTTTAGACAAACAGACTATAATACTGAAAGGGAATAAACAAAGACTACGTCTTCTTATGTTCCAAGTCAACAAACTAAATGGGATATAAACTCCTTACTTGATCATACACCTCTTCCAATACAATATGAAGAGCAACCTCAAGAACATCTTTCAACTCAATATTACATCCCTCAAGAGCATCAGATAATTTCTTAACCAATATTTATTCAATAATATCTACCAATGAGATTCCTAATACAGTTGTTACAGTTACAATATTACAATTATATTGTTCTATATCAACCATATGACTTGAAACAGTTATGTGTTATCAAGAAAGTCCCAATTTTTATAGCTAATTCACCATAAACACTACATGGCTAAACAACAACATAACTGAGACATTCAATGTGGTATAAAACATATATAAGGTAACTTTCATTAACACTCTGATTTTTAAATATTTATTAAGTATTTTTACATACCATTTATACTTCAAGATATTTGTATTAAATTTATGTAACGTATTTTAATAAGATACATGTTTAAAAAGTTAATCTAGGTAGTCAAATTATTACTTACTTTAGCTTATTTTAGAATTTCGACTTGAAATTTGCAGTTTTTTGTCTATTTCCATGAATTTCTGTAAATTTACCACATTTCTATTGACATTTCCACAGATGTTCAATATATTTCCTATCTTGTTGAACCAAAGTTAAATACAAAATTGACATTTAAAACCATGCCAAAAACGTGATTAAGGTGCTTCAACATGTTTAATCACATATTGAATAATTTGAAGATCCAAGACATGTACATAAGAAAGTAAACTGTTACGAAGGTGACTTACAACTTAAGCATTTTAATCCATGTTGATGGGTCATACTCAAGTTGCCTTAGGACAATAGTATCATGGACTCGTCGCGGACCAAGTCAAGCCACTAGGCTTGGGTATGAGACATGGCAGGATGGTATCGATTAACTTCTTTAGCATTGCATACTTTTATAGCATCCTATGCAAGTGTATAGCACATTCCAGTTGCATTCGAGATGTGACACTAATAGTCATGATTCAAAGGGACTCAGCTGAGATACAAATCCTGTCTTGCACTAGCAAGGTGTGGTTGTTTCTCCTAATCTGGATTGTGAATCATAAGATCATAAGATCATAAGATCATAAGATCTGAATTGGGAGTCTACTAATTACGCACCTTACACATGGACACAAACTTGGCTATATTCCTCTTTTCAAACTGAGCGATTGGAAACATTTCTCTAAATCCTTGTATTTGTTAGTGCATCCTGGTTTGGTAATATAGTTGGAATTAGGGGTGTACATGAGTTAAGCTAAGGGTAAACCCACAATCCAACCTAAACTATTCAGGTTAAGTAGTTTTGAATCTAGACCTACACCAAACAAAGGTCTAAATCCAATCCAACCCAATCTAAGAAACTTCAGATTGAGTCGGCTCGATTCTTGGATTTCATATGTACCTATTTTTTTGGTTTTTGTTGCTATCTAACATCTTTTACCAAATAAAGTGATAATAACATTATTTATATTAAAAAAAATAACAAATTAAATGACCACATAAAAATAAAAATGTTAATTAGATGTCCTCCAATAGTAACTTAATACACATGTAATAAATTAATTCAAATATTTTTAACAAAATGAATAAAACAAAGACGCAAATAAAATAAACTATCAATAACACTTTTCTGCCTTAGTTTCATATACATTTACAAGGTATTATATATATATATATATCACATGCATATACATATATTATTATGAAGATATAAATATATAAAGTATATATTTATAAATATAAACAAATTATTTAATATATCTTCAATTTTCGGTAACCTGACCCTAAAACCCATACCGAACCAATGCTTTTCGGATTTGAGATTTTGCGATCTCTATCCAACCCATGATACAGAAAACCCTAACCTAACTCAACTCATATGGGTCGGATTAGTTCGGTTTTTGGGTTAACCCGAACCCATTCAAATCCCTATTGGTATGATGAGCCACTTTAAGAATATTTACTGCATGTCCTTATCATAACACACATACAGCATAGTCTATACCCTAATCCACTATTCATTCAACTGGCAAGTGAGAATCCTCTTGTGTTTCCATCTTTTCCCAATCTCTACAAGCTTCGGTTGCACAAAAAGATAGGCTACACATGCATTATTTCTCAAGAGAATGCATGGCACGTTTTCCTTCCACAAGGCTCCCCACTCATCAAGCAGACAATTGCATGAGAGGGATAGACGAGAATAAATGGGGGAGGAAGATCGAAAGAACAAATAGATGGAAAAAGGGAAGAAGAACTCTGCAAAAATAAGTAATGTTTCCAACAATATGTCTCAGCTTCAAAGGCAACAGATCCCTAAATAGCACGTACCGTGTTGTGGTAGCAGTCATGTAACTTGTGGAAGAGCCATGGACGCCCACAGGGAATTTGGCATACATTGACTGAATGGACATCAGATGTTTTCTTCGAAGGATTACCACCAAATCAAATTTCCAGCTTCAATTAATCTAGTGTGCGATCTGACAGTATCTCAAAAGGCACCACAAAAAATGTTTCTGATTGCGTTGAGAGCATTGGAAGAAGATTTGCAGGAACTGGTGGATAAAAAGTATGTACAACAGTGTGTTTCTCCATAGAAAGATGGATAAGTTTGGTCATATAATCATAATGAACCAATTGATAGTAAGGGCTATATATCCTTTACCCCACATCAAACATCCATTTGACTAGTAGCAATTAGATGAAGTGTTGTTGATTAAAGACCATGTTATCATCAGTTATCGACCCTAGAGATTGATATGCAGAAGACAACATTGGGCTCGATATAGGCATTGTAAGTTCTTGATTGTCTTTCGTCATGATGAATGTGCCTGAGACATCCATTGATTTGATGAATAAAATGTCCAATCTTATGTGGATCAATTTGTCATGGTGTTTGGACAACCTATTGAACAACCTATATGATGGAGTGATGCTAAAGAGCATGAACTAGCTGAGCCATATATTGTTTGAGAATATGTCAGATAAGTTGATCTGGTTTGGAATAGATCAATGGTGGCTACAGTATGCAAAGGTCTATGCTGCTCAGAGGTAAAAACCTTTTGAATGTTTGAAGAAGGAAACAGGTTTTCTAGAATACTTCACAGGGTTCTAAGGTTCAGTAAGCATATAAAATTACACCATAAATGATCAAATCAATGTAAAACTTCAGCAAGAAGATAACTAAATCACATGCAAGAAATATCAAGTACTTAAACAATAATGATTAGAAGTATAATCCTATGAAGAACATAGTATTGGGTTGCAACCTAGCATAAAAGAAGGAAATCAAACCACATACGGCTCCATGGGCTGCCTGTTGTTGACATGAATCAGAAGTCACAACCCATACCCTTGGGCATCCATCCTCTCTGAGAGCTGCAACCTATATACATGAAAAGATCAGACATAAAACAATCACAAGTATTACAAGTGTATCCTCTTGGTCTCTAGAGGAATCATGGATGAGGGCACACAACAAAAGTGCACAATAACAACCATCAAATGAAAAAAAAAAGTGCACAAAAAAATTTTGCACCATTACTTAAGGACCACTTGAACAAGGAGTTTATTAGAATCCAGGCATTTATTAAAGAATGGACAGGAACTAATGTATGCAAATTCAGCACAGAATCACTCAAGATTTTTTATATGACAAACGTAACTTATGATAGTATGACACCTGGCCTTCTAGTATTAAAGTGTACATAATGTCCATCATATGGTACACCGTGATTCATCAATTGCTCACCTCTTTTTCAATCCAGGCATCAGCACAAGTTTCACTTGAGAATACAACGTCAATGCTGTACCAAGACCATCACAAAAGACAAAAAGGGTGAAGCATAATGTTTTTCTGTATAACTTGATAACAAAAATCACACAAATTTACACCGATCAAATAGAATTTCTTTTGACTATCTTTGTTTTCATACTAGCCTCATCTGTCAGAATTCATCTCAACTCCCTTCTGGTCCTCTTAATTTTGTGTACATTTTTTCCTTGATAAAAGAAAGAGCCCATTGTTTTTGTAGAAACTCCACTGTATACTTCTTTATCTTTTTAAAAAATCCTATCAAGATTGAAGATCAAACTCTCACAATACCTAGTACATTGATAAAAATTGCAATGCAATCTGACTATTATAAGCACTTCATATAAAGGTGGAATATGATTTTGGGCTTTTCCTTCACCAAAACAATTGCATTTTTTGCCCCAATTTCAGCAATTTTTATCTCATTTGTTTTCTAAATCTCAAGGTCTTCTGATTGGTAAAAGAGGATGCCCGGAAGTGAAATGGTAAAATGCTTCCAGGTGGATGGGGAGTGTCAGATGGGGCCCCTACTTTTGTTTCCATAGAGCAGATCAAAAAGGAGTTGTTAGGGTTGCTACACACTTCCTATTCCCTTGTGTCGATCTGCATAATGGATAGATCCCCAGACCCATCTGGTGACCAAATAATTTTCAACAACAATTCAGAAAAATTTTCACAGACCCAGTACTGGAAAGTGTCCAATGATCAAAGTTCTCTCTTCTCATATATCATCAAAAATTATGAATTTGAGAACTAGTAGGAAATCAAAGCATAAAGGATTTAGATGTGGTACTGCATGATGAAACTGATTTGAAATGATGATTCTCAAGGTCCACTGAATTTTTTATGGGATGTGGCGAGTTGCTTGAGTTAGTTCTAGGTTGAACAGAATTTAGAAGCCTAACCAAAGCTATTGTAAGATTGAAACTTGGAGATATTTACCTATGACCATAAACATGCAGCTCAAGAGTTCATGCATTCTTCATGGAGTTGGTTGGGAAAATCGAGTATATGATAAACTCACATCAGACAGGTTTAGCAGGTCCACGTTCTCACCTCAGGCTCTATATCACTTGTTCAAAAGTGTTGGTACATGGAAGGGATTTTAATATTTTTTTACTTGAAATGACCTTATGCAGAGTTGAGGCTCCATGGAACAGTTGCTTGAGTTAGTTCTAGGTTGAACAGAATTTAGAAGCCTAACCAAAACTATTGTAAGTTTGAAACTAGGAGATATTTACCTATGACCATAAACAAGCAGCTCAGAGTTCATGCATTCTTCATGGAGTTGGTTGGGAAAATTGAGCATATGAGAAACTCACGTCAGACAGGTTTAGCAGGTCCATGTTTTCACCTCAGGCTTTATATCACTTGTTCAAAAGTGTTGGTACATGGAACGGATTTTGATATTTTTTTACTTGAAATGACCTTATGCAGCGTTGAGGCTCCATGGAACAGTTGGTAGTTTATTATATAAACCTTCCATCAGTGCATACTAATAACATTCATTTTTATTTTTCTTCTCCCTCACCTGAAACAGGAAAGCTTGGTTTATGTATAATTGATAACTAAACACCATTCTACAACACAGTCCATGGAAAAGTAGTTGGTTGTGTTATTATGTTACATTTATAAACAATTGTCTTATAAAGAAAATTCCATTTTTACTTTCATGGCAAGACAAACTAGACCAATAGTTAAGGAGAATAACATATAAATATATCAAACACGACAGGCAATATTATTCAAAGTCATGTAAGATAATAACAAAAGCTGATTTGTGGACAAAACTCAATTATCATACCCAGCAAAATTTTCTTTGTGATCAGGGAGTCCAGATAGCATGGCATCAAAGACCACCACCACTTTTACCTCTAGTGTGAAAGTCACCAAGGAAAAGTGTTACTAAAAACAACTACTGCAGAACACAAAACAGAAATGGTAGTGGTAGTGCTGAATGCAATAAATTGTACCATGCTTATCTTATTTTTGTATGACATTCATTTTCTAGAACATTGTGCAAATTATATTGCTTTATCTAACCCTATGATAATGAATAAATTTTAAATAGGTAGAAAGTGGCAAGGAAATGATCAGATCCTTGTAAGACATAATTTCATAAGTATAGTACACCCATGCTGAATATCTTTCATTGTATTTCATGTTTTGCTTTAGAAGAGCAAAAAACTGATAAAGGAGTTCACATAAACTAGAATTGTATATGTTGGAGTAAATAGAAGTTTACCATGTCCTCACGTCTTCTTGCGCACTAGACAGTGACAGCATAATTTTCGTTTCCAACTTTTCCATCTTAGTTAAAGCTCAGGAACTATGCCTAATAGTACACATCCCACATATCTTCTCTACTACTCATCATAAATAAAGAGTGGGTGCATTGAGCATGGATTTATAGATTGTTTGATGATAGAATTCATTCATCACCATTCCTCTATGTTAAGGTTTAGGTTTAATGGTCTTTCCTTGTTAAAGTTCAAAGTTTGCGCTACTACATCAAACCTTGGTTCCATGCTTCATGGAAAATATAATGAACCTCGTTACCATTTTTGTTTTTAAATTTCATATGCATATTTATCTTCAACACTTTCATCAATAAAAATTTCAAGCTATCTCAATTCTTCTAGCCCTTCCAAGTTCTTCACTATAAATTTAGTAAAGTCATCTCATTAGCTGTCTTGCGACTACAACATCCTGTTAAGCATGCTTCTCAGTTGGAGAGCATTGCCAAATTGCTAGAAGACAGAGAGTCCAAGTCTTCCCTTTAACCTCGTAATATGAGAATGAGCATCCTGTATATACTCATAATTGCCAATGTTTATAATTTAAACATGCTGTATATACCCAAGTTTGATCATGCCATACCAAACAATAAACTTCCAAAATTTATTTTATGAATAATTCTATGGTTCACAAAGTTGTAACCACCAATAAATTCTATGGTTCACAAAGTTGTAACTACCTATTGGTAGTTACAATTGCTTATTTACAGCTACAAATCTCATCATCTATATGTTTGAATGAATGATCAAGATTGAAAATTTCGATACTATCAAATTCTTTAGTACCCATGTGGGTACTATAGGCATACCCTTATTTTATATATCTAGATTATTGCTACAAATCAGTACCCACTAAAAATTGTCTTCAAAATTCAAGACATTTATTGCTGCATGTTAAGTATGACATCAGATCAGAGAATAGTCCAATCTTTCCAGTACCACCTGTGGAAATATATTTATCCTAGATAAGACTTTCAATATTGCATGGGTAATAAATGTGTGATGCTCAC
The DNA here is from genome assembly GCA_024699735.1 of Posidonia australis. Taxonomy (NCBI): domain Eukaryota; kingdom Viridiplantae; phylum Streptophyta; class Magnoliopsida; order Alismatales; family Posidoniaceae; genus Posidonia; species Posidonia australis. Next base: position 16,131 of record JAMKQA010011706.1, read on the forward strand.
AAACCACAATACATTTCCCAAAGATTCCTCCTAGATGAGACAAACTGAAGCTTTCTCAACATGAGAGTTCTTATGAAACTCATATTTTTTGTTTTTTCCTTGCTTATCCTCTTTGACAATGCTTCTTTACCGTTTCTTCTTTGATTTTATTTTTTTTGAACTTATTCACCGTCTTTGTATGCTGTGTTTTGTCATTGAGCCTTTAAAAATCCATCTCTATCTGAAAGAATGACACAACCCATTCAGGACACTAATTGGTAACAACTCGTCAACACTTCTTTACCATTTCTTGTTTGTTTTTTTGGATCTTATTTGCCTTCTTTGCATGCTGTACTTTGTCAATGAGCCTATATAAATCCGTCTCTATCTGAAAGAATGACACAAACCTTTTAGGACACTAAATGTTATCAACTCGTCAACTAGCTTTTGGCGAGCAGTACCAAGGTTCCCCTTCATGAAATGTTTCTTCAATTTAGCCCAGTAGCCACATACATTGTAACCATCAACCAGCAACACAGGGACAGCAGTGTCCAAGTCCTGATTTGTGCTAGAAAAGAAAAATATGCACGGCTTTAGACTGAAGGCTTTTCAGAACTAAAACTTTACATTCAAAGACCTGAATGATTGTTAGTGCTGACTGGTAGAGATTCATTGTCGGGTCCTTGTACAGCTCCTTGTCCTCTGGGAGCTGCTCCCTCGTCACCTTCTTTTTGCGATAACTAGTGGCAGGCCTGGGTGAACTTTGTTTTTGTTTTTGGAACTCCTGCAAACAAAAAGGAGAAAAATAAATATAAGTACCTCATGATCATTCTTGTTGGTAGTACGCCAGTGAGTAAAAGCATCACACTCAAACTCCTATCCTATTCTACGTTTAGTTGGCATTTTCTTAATAGCTAGGATTGGCTTAAGAATCCAGTTTTGGTGTTAGGGGTGCTCTTTTCTTGGTCATCTTTGACTGTGTATGTGAGTAGAACAGGCAGCAGATAAATGGCACACACAACAAAAAAGAAGTAAAATCCAGTTGCAATGATAAGCATGAGGGAGACAAGAACTGCGACAATGAGCACATTTTGAAGGTGGAAGAATTGACAGTGTTGGTGATGAGTGACAATCTAGTGGAAATCAAAGCATAGCTAAAAGGATGTTGCTGCTGTACATGAGAAAATGAGTGGCAATGACGGAACCAATTCAAGATGGTGGCAAACATATGTGATCAGCTGAGCTGATTGTTGCCTACCAAAAGAAGAAGGGGGCGCTTGGCATCAAGCGTGTAAGGGACTGGTCTACTGCAGTTAATTTTATGCAGGTGCCCAAATCAGAATACTTTTGGCAAACTTAGAGCTAGAAGCCTAAGCCAAATAACTAACAAGCAAGGTTCAAAATTTTGACATGTGTCAGCAAAATATCGCCAACATGTGTTGGTCTCATACCTAGGCGACACGACAAGAGTAGGTAAATCACAAGTTACCAAATGTCGGAGCTAAAGTTGAATCATATGGGTTTGTGTCGACCGTGTTGGTCAACTCAGCGTAATTTTTACACTAAATTGATCACATGTCGGCGACATGCCCTTTAAATGGGACAACATGCACGACATTGATTATTTCAACCTGATTTTTTTTCCCTTCCCCTCATCTTCATCTTCTCTCATCTGATCTTTCCTGCCTTGGCTGCAAAGGTGCCTAGATCTACTACCTTAATTTATTTATATCTATATAAATTGTATATAGTTTCGAGGGCGCTACCCCCGCCACCCCTGCAGGGGGGCACACCTGCTTGCCCTAAGCCCCCTTTCTTCGGCAGCAAGATCTCTGTGAACTCTACAAAGTGATAACATCTAGAATACACTTAAGTATTATCTCATCTCGTGGACTCTACGAAGTGGCAACAGTTAAGATGATTCTCAATCAGTCACGTCTCCAACACTTGAGAATTCTCTCATCTCTACTTTCTCTTTTATTAAATGTTGTACAAACTATTTCCATGGACTCTACGAAGTGACAACAGATGATCTTTAATACTTCACATCTCCAACACTTAAACATTCTCTTATTTCTACTTTCTCTCCATATTAAATGTCGTAAGAACTATTCATTTTAAACATATACTATGTATTTTTAAGTATGATTTATACATGTACTAAGTATTTTTAGATAATATTTATGCTTCAGGATATTTATATTAGGTTTGTGTAACATATTTTAATGTAATACAAGTTTAAAAAGTAATCTAAGCAACCTTAAATATAGATTATTGCTTACTTTAACTTATCTTAGAGTTTCAAATTGAAATTCAAAGTTATTTGACTATTTCCATGAATTTTTGTAAATTTATTGTGTTTCCACTAACATTTCTATCGATGTTCAATATATTTCCTATTTTTATTAGACCGAAGTTCGATACGAAGCTAATATTTAGAACCTTAGCAACAAGTCACAATTTCCCCAACCTCTATCTTGAATAGGTAAAGAGAAAAAAAAAAGTCTTAACTTGTATTTTCAGTAGGTAAGTCAAATACTTAACTCTTTCAGGTTACCTATTATATTATTAAAATATAGACATCTAATTTAACAACAATTAACAATGAATAGAAGGATATATCTATATATCGATACTAGTCTAATCCTCTATCACCTTCACGTACAACCTTTTCCAACATGTGTTTCATTTTTAATACCAATGGATATGTATGAGTCCATTTAGTCCTTTTTCCAACTCCAATATTATATTAAAATATGAACATTCAACTAAAAACAAATTACTATAAGTAAATGGGTCCATCCCTAAGCACAAGTTCTATCGTTATATTAACAAATATGAAGCTATACTAACACTTCCTAAGTCATGTCACTTTTTGAATAAGCACAAGGTCTCTTTTAAGTCTAATACATGTCTCTTTTTGGACATCGATGAATGTGTATAGATAGACTTTAAAATCAAGCCAAGCTAGGCCGACCCGGTCCTAAAAAAGCAAAGCCCGACAGGGCTTGGACAGGGCCAATCCAGCCCATCTTGTTATACGAATTGGGTAAGGCCAATTCCCTTAAACCCCTAACACGACACGATCCATGGCTTGCCTCTAGGTTGAGCCGTGGGCTTAACGGACCAAGCCAGGTAAGGTTAGTCCATTTTAAAAAAATTAAAAAATATATTTATTATTAAAAAATTATTTATTATACATAAAACATAAAAAAATACATAAGATATTCAATATCTTACATTTTTACCTTTTTTTTGTTTTTACATCAATATTAATTAATCATAAGTAGAGTCCATTCCAGTTCCTGTTGATGTTGTATCCTCGTCTTTTGATTTGTCGTTTAAGCTCAGTCCTTGAAGACGATCAACCATATTAGACCAATCTTTCAAGTATACAGAGACTTTTTTGATAATTTAATTCTTTTATCACTTAAAACTCTTTTACCAACAGAAAATATAAACTCTGATATCACAATAGATGTCAAAATCGTTAGTAAATCTTTAATCATTTTTTAAATTATAGGAAACCTAATTACAATACTAGACCATCATTTTAATATATCTAAATTATCCATATTTAATTCACTAAAAATAAACTCAAATCTAAATAATTTTCTAATTCATTATTTGTGTTTGATTTACGTATCTTTCTTTTTTAGTATTTAACCTACTCTAAAATGAACTATCCTTACTATTATGTGTTTTTATAAAATTAGATGTGTGAACACTAGAATTACCATCATCATAATTATTAGTATATTCTTTAAATAATGAGTATAAAGTTATCTTAATTGTATTATTAAATGAATCTATAAATTCATTTTATTCATATTACTAAAATAATATCTATAAGTATCATACAATACGATTAATGTTAAATATGTTCACATTGGAGGCTCATCTAAATAACTACTATATTTATTTTTTATTAATTTAATAATATTAACAAAAACTAGAATATCTCTATATTGTTGAAAAATATTTCTAATATTAAATAAATTAATTAAAACTAAAAAACTTGTAGGATAATATTGATTGGATAATTATTTAATTATATTATAAAATAGTTCTAAAAAATTATGAATTATTTTAGAATTTTGCCAATCTTTCATCATTTAACATGTAATTAGATTTTACATTATAATATGTTATAATTAGGTTACTATAAAGTAAACTTAAACTTAACATATCATAAGTTAAGTTCCATCTATGTTGAACATATAACTTAAATTTTCTATATTTTAAACAATTTTCTACACATAAATGTCTAAATTCTTAATATCTTTTAACTGTTATTTTAATAAATAAAATAACTGATCTTATATTTTCTATATAATGCCTAATACATTCTATACCATCTTATACAATTAAATTTAAAACGTGACAACAACACCTACAATAAAATAATTCACTATTTAATATTGAATTTATATTTCTTTTTAATATTTCTATTGCAACATTATTATTAAAAGTATTATCAAAACATATTATATTAATTTTAAAATATATGTTATATTCTTTAGTAATATCTTCTATCATATTTGCTATAGCTTTATCAGTATGTGGATGATCATAGACTTTAAAAATAATTAATCTTTTTTTAGATTCCATATTATATCTATCTAATGTGTAGTTAAACAAAAGTATGGAAAATTATTAATATAAGTCCAAACATTATATGTTACTGATATTTTACATAATAAACTAAAAAATATTTTATTAAATTTAATTTATTTTTTAAAAATATTTTATAAATTATATTTTTAGTAGTGTTCCTAGAATAACTTTTAATTGTAAGTTAAAATAATTTTATACATATGATTCAAAATTGTTATTTTCAGAAAAAGAAAATGGTTGTTCATCTTGTACTATAAATTTTGTTAAACCTTGTTTTACTTCTTTTTTACTATATTTCCAATTTATTAATCCATTAGAACCTATGTGTAATTTAGATTATTTTAAATCTGTATTATCATCTTTATTGTGTTTAACCATACATTTTTGTAAATATCTAGCTATATGACCTATATCCCCTCCCTTAATACAAATATATCATGTACTACAATAAGTACTATAACATTTACTTTCATCTGTAAGGTTAGAGGTTACATACTCCCAAACACATGAACTTTGTTTCGTAGGTTTCTTTGTGGTTGTGGATTGTATTTGAGTATTTTGAGACTAGTCTAACTCTTGACTTGGGATATAATCATAGTTTCCTATATTTTCCATTATAATGTATGAAAAAAACTGAAAATAAAAAAAATCCTTAACCAAAAAATCTAAAATCCAAAATTCAAAAATGAAGGGATTAGAAGTAAAATAAATTATTGTTGGATGTCGAAGCAGAGTAGCAGACGCTGCTATGGAATCTAAAGCTAATATTGAATTCTTTACTTAAGTCTTAAGAATTTCTAAAACTTGGAGAGAATGGGAGAATTAAGAGATAATGAGAGTGTAGTTGTAGTAGAGTAGAGAATAAAAAAGTGAGTTGTGTGAAGAAAATGAAAAGTATAGATATGCATTTACAGAAAAAGAAGAAGAACCCATCGTTACAGTCTAGTGTTTACATAAGTAAACATTACTTACACCAACAGTTGGAAATCTAGCAGTTGGTTTTTCTGTTTTTTACTTTTTTAATAGGTCGGCCTACAACTAGATACCATTCAAAAACAGAAAATACTAGCCGGACTAACAAGTCTCTTTCCACCAAAATTCGATAATTTCTCTCAATTCATCAATAGACTCAAAATGAATTTTTTTTATTATGATTTGTTGAAATATGGACATCCAACTCAAATCAATTGATAATAAATGAAAGGATCAATCTATATAAAACCACAAATTCCAGTTCTCACTTTTTTAAAATAAAACTATTCCAACACTCTTCCTCACTTATGGTCTATTTTAAGTCCAACAAGTATCTCTTTTAAACATAGATGAATGTATATGGACTTTGGGCCAATTTAGGCTTCTTTTAACTCTGATACTATGTTGAAATATAAATATTCAATTCCAAATCAATTAACAATGAGTGAAAAAGTTCATTTATATATAACCACAAATTTCAGTCCTTACTTTTCTAATGTGAGACTATTCCAACATGGTCGAATGTTTTGATATTGATAGGGATATGAAATGGGTATGGAAAAGGTCACGCTAACCCATACGAAATAGTTATGTATATAACTTTGTTGTAAAAAATATGGACGTTGAAATATCATACATGACCCTTTAGACACCTTGAGGTAACATTTCAACAAGTTAAGAAAGGAGCCTTATGGGGAGTGTGTGTATGTGTGTGTGTGTGCAAGGTTGAAACAAAGAGAGACTATATATAAGGGAAAAGGGGTAAGCCTTTCCATGATCCCCTTGGGAGTTGAACTTTCAACAAGTTTGATTGGAGCATGTTGCAGTATTGGCAACAAAGGAGAGATGTCACTACATTATCGACAATTATGACCGAAAATGGTAGAGAAGGATAGAAAAAGAACTAAAGAATAGGAAGAATGTGGTTCTCTCCTTCCTCCATGGAGGTGGCTTCTCCCCTCCATAGAGAAAGAAAGGAAGAGAAACTCTCTAACTTGAGAAACCCTATATCAAACCTGAGCTTTAATACCATCATAAATATGGGAAAGGGGACTTTCTTATATTGTTTAGAGGAGACACACTAATTATATAAACTTAATTTAGCTTCAAAAAGAAATACATGTTCATGGGTCATGTTGTTGCATATTCTAAAAAAAGGGCCCCAATACCATGTGACAAAGGGAGCAGAGGACATCTAACCATATAAGACAAGACAAAATTATAGGGAACCAAAGGGAACCACTATATGTAGGATTTTATCACAATGGAATTACTTTTTATTCCTGATATGGAGAAGAATATTTTATTTTATCAATCTTTCACCAATAAAATAAATTTCAAAAGAAAATTCACACAAAATTATTTTCTCTGCCCTTAAAAGGTATGAGATTAGGATCTTATTGGGTTATTTGTTCTTAAATTGATGCTTTGCATAAAATCATATCTCTAAAGGATAAGAAAAAGCAAATTTTAGAGGCTAAGCAACACAATGAACCAACTACTCAACGTGCTTTCATTTTCTATTATAAATAAACTCAGATATAAGAATGGGCCTTGGCACTTCAAATTATACTGAAAGCTATTTTCAGAACTATTCTCATCAGTGTCATGAGATGGGATGAGAAAAGTGGATGCTATAATAGAGAAGGAGACTTTAGCAGTACAAAACCATAGGAGAAAGTACCTCAAGCCACCTTCAAAAGAGGAAAGGTTGTAACTATATAAGGTTGCATCTAATAATAAAGGCACTGCATGTTTGTAGAGATCTAAATGTACATCCCATACCCAATATTCAATCAGAGTTCATGGCAATTCAGCCAATCCGCATCCCAATTTGACAGAACATCATTGTATCTGTGCCAAATGCCAATGAGATTATGTCCTCTTTGAAAATGTAAAGTACTATATTCATATATTAGAAAAGATTATATACATATAACCATTGGAAATGTCTCATTGCATTAAAGAAATTACTGCTACCAGAGAAGAAAACTCCTTTGATTCAGTTGTGGGTTCAACAATCTCTAATTTATAACAAATAATATAAAATTAAAAAAAAAAAGGGATATCTTCTGTTTAATACTTAATGTCCATCAGACACAAATATGGGTACCAGTTTCTGATATCCAGTCAAAACGAACATGATCAGTTGGCAAGATTGCTTTCTGCAACTCTAAGGTGGTGCTGCCATCTTCAACTTTGACATAGAGAAATTCTGACTTTGGTTTAAGAGAGGAAGATTTAAGAAGATTTAAGACACAAGAAAGACCCATCTTTTGTCTTTTCATCTTCAGAGCTGTAAGATACTTCTTTTAAATTGCCTAACAGTCAATGATATAGTAAGATATGTCTTTCACACAACACAAAACGTTACAAAACATTGGAAGCCCTTCATTTTAAACTTAATCTATAGACTATGACAATCTAGGAGACAATGATAATCAAAATGAACAAAGGACTCCATGCATGATAATCTTTTTAAATTTAACTGGCATAGAAGTTGAAATTGATTGTAGCCAAATAACACTTTGGAGACTAAATAATACTCCTGTGATCTAGAGGAAAAATGAACGAGGGCAAGCAACAAAAGTTGAGCCCAAAAATTAAGATAATCGACAAAATGACCAACTAGAAGACTTAACATACCCATAGAAGAAAAAAATATTGATGGACATGATGATCTCAAATATTTTTTTAAAGGCTATGGAATCTTGTGAATGCTCCATTCTCAAGCAATAATAGGAAACTCCTAGATGAGTAGATCACAAATACTTTTAACAGAAAATGGAAATATTGGCATACATTCCATGAGGGGAAGAACTGACATCAAATTTCCGTGGTCATTAAAATGCCACAATGTTCATGCATAACAAATCAATTCACGAGTGCACCCTACAACAAAAGATGAACATCCAAAGCCTCCTTCACATGCGAAAGAGACCCAACATGATAAACATACAAGACATGAAAGGTTCTATCAGCTTATAAAATATATACTAATGAGATCAATCAATGTCACTCTGGTGTTATTACCTACCTTCCATAGCTTTAAAAATTGCAAGTTCCGCTTGACATTTGATGTAATCCTCGGAGGTGCATGATCAAAACCCTAGGAGCATTAAACTTATCAAAAAATTTAGTAAATTGTGTACCAAGTGAATGAGAAAATCAATAATCTCAAGAGTCAAGAGTGACTTAAATGAAATGCAATAAAAAGGAAATAAATTGATTAAGGGAAATAAACATCAAATGCATCTAAAAGGAAAAGAAAAGAAAAATGTGTATCAAGAAATGTAAGGACAACTAAAATGGCTACCCCAAAGAACATCCTAGTTGGTGGAAGTCATTGACACGAGTGATGTTCCCCTCATCCAACTTCATTAAAGATGATCAATTTACAAGATTCTCCCTATTTACATGTATTGCAACCACATCCACAACCTCTTCATAACCACCACATGCATTGCATTTTCCTCGGTCTTATCTTTGATAACCCTTTATGAAGTCACACCAGGAGATAGTGCTTGCTGTCTAAGAATTGCTACATGTGTGCCTAGTGCTTCTTTTTCTTTCCACCTATAGTAATTTTTTCCAAGATTCTATAAATGTCCAATCTAGAATGGTGATCATGGTTCCAAATATCGGTTTCGTGTCGGACTTTGATTCTTCCAAAATAAGAAGTGTATTAAGCATTAGTGTAAATATCGATGGAAACATAGTAAAACGCAAAAGTCCGCTAAAAGCTTTGGTTTTCAATTTGAAACTTAAATTCATAGTTTAAACATATACTAAGGAAATATAATGTATATACAAAATAAGGTATTATGGAATATAAAAAAGGTTGATGAATTAGTGAATAGAATTCATATATTAACATTCTAAGTATTATTATGTAAGTTGTTAATGTGAATAGCGTACCGAAACAAAAGGAGTTTTGCAAGTTAACAAGGCATATTTGAAGTCACAAAATATAGCGTTTTTACTCTGTTTCCTCCGACATGGACCGATATATCACCAACATGGCACCCCCACAAAGACCGAAATACACCAACATGGACCAATATGGCACCAACATGACTTGACATGGAACATTTCTTGAATTATAATTGAATATCGTGTCATGAAGTTGAGTTTCCGACACGTGTCAATGAATTTCATCAACACGCATCGAAGTTTGGCATCAAGGTGGTGATAGAGACAACCGATGATGTATGTTGTCCAACCCAACCTCAAAACTCTTTCTTCCTAATATACTATCCAAAGATTGGGCAGGACTTATTCTTTTCAACCAGCACAACACAAAATAATCTTTATCTAGGAAGGCATGATTGGAAGCTAGCTCGATATCTGTAAAAGATCAACTCCATAGGGAGTGGGAACAAGTCTTTCAAAAGCCTCCTTCGGGGACTTGAAAAATTCATATGGTTACTAAGATGTCACTTATGCCCTCATGATGGGGCCTTATGGGGAAGGGCTCAGCCTAATAGCGACATTACACGCCCCACTCCAAGTGCACTTCTGTATCAACTGAATCACTCCATTGGAGGGTGACAACAGTGGAACTAGTGAACCACACAATGCCTGGCTTGCTTTATCCCCAGGCTAGGGCTCCGCAGTGGTCTGGTTGCCTCTTCTAGGGTCCCCTCGGTTGACGCTAGGGATGAACAGCTTGATGCACTATCTTCATTCAACCCTTTGAGTGTAACGTGGCACAAAAGAAAGACAATCCATAGACCGACCCCATTGTCTCCACCCTGTAGGAACTACAAGTTTATATTCAACACCTGTTCACAGGTTGACAAATGGAAACAACGTGGCAAGGAAATCATAAAGACAATGCACAATCTTAACAATCAAAAACATGGTGAAACATGTGTTAGTAAGAAAATCCACCTAAAGTGCCGATAAAAGAGCCAGAGCCGAGAGATCATAATCCAACAAGGGCATGGTGTCGTGTTCATTACACTAAAAAAATCAGTAATATTGAGGACCAGAAAACTAGTACATAAAACTGGTAATCCTCAACCCCCAGAATTACTCATATTCGACAAACCTTGTACAGGAAATTAGTACTTCTCGACCTCCAGATTTAGAATTCTTTTCTCGGGAACAGATCTCACGTATTTCTCATCCTACTTTGCCTTTCGTAAGAGCCATAAAACTGCCACGTTTCTGTTAAATCTCCACACGTTTAATCCAATCACATTTCTCGAAGACCAACCGAATGTTAAAAACACACTCCTTCATCCGCATTCTACCTGGAATCAACGAGTTCCATCTCAAATCTCTAAACACGAACCCTAGATTGACATCACCAAGGTCCAATTCACTCAACACACAGACACCCCCAAATATATGTCGGAAATCGAAACACGTACAAGTGAACAGAAGGATCAGAATCGTACCTTCTGGTGCTCAGACTTCTTGCTCCTGACAATGAAGCCCGTCGGGCTCGCCGGCGAAAACCCGGCGATTCTCATCCCTCCGCCTTCTCCCTCCTCCCCCCTCTCCCTCGCCTGAGGTCCACCAACACCCGTTCGGATCACTTCCCGCAATGACGTAAATACCCCTCTAGGACGATGAGGCTCGAATCGGCAAGCTTTGTGTGGTTGTCTCTAGCGTAGATTAGAAATATTTTGTAAGAACATAGATGATAATTTATAAATTGGTAATCTATATTTTTTTAATTTTAGAAATGTAACTTAATTACTAAGTTTGTGATGAATCAACAATTTGCATACACAATCTATGAAGCAAATTATTGACTTATCTTAAACTTGAGAATTAATTTACGTTTCTAATATAAAACTATATATTACCAATTTATACATTTTTATTTTCATGTTACAAAGTGTGTCTCATCTATGTTATCAATTTCTAAAGTATCAAATTATATAATGGAAATTCTATTATTTATGAATCAAAACTCTTTAATTTTCAATTGTAAATTATGTAATATGAAATTGTAAATTTGTTGTCTCTCAAGCTTATAAATTCTAAAAAACAAAATCTTGAATAATCAAGAACTACGAAAATTTATACACTTTTAAATTTATAACTCGTTAACATGCATTTGCAAACTACATAGAATTACTTTTTAACTCTTAGAGAACTTAAAAATTCTAAAATATAAAGTATTGTCTTTTTCCATATTAGAAATTTATGTTAATTATATATATTTATTGAATATTAATTTATAAATTCTTATATCCAACTAAGAGAGAGAGGGAGCCCTAAAGATGAGGTTCAACTAGGAAAGCATTTTTGTCATTAAAATAAGCTAGCATGACCTTGTATTAGGTTTTGTCATTGTTTTTTTTATGAAAATGGTAATTAGTATTTCATAGTAGCTTGACTATGATAAACCAACAAAGTGTTAGCAGCACATGATAGTTCTAAGTGCACTTTTAATTCCCTTCTTGGGTAGACAGGCTTCACTTGCTTTAACTTGACTATGATAAACCAAAAAAGATGAACCATCTCAATAGATAGGGTTGTAAGTGTTCAGGTATGAATGATTTACCTGTTTCAACTTGACCAATTTACAACGAATAAGGGTAGAGATTTTGTCTACATATAACCTATTAACCTAAGTCAACCCGTAAGTGGCATTGGATATTTATCCAAATTTTACGAGTAAGGTAAGGATAAACCTTTGACTTGTTCTAACTTCACCTGCTTATACCCCTATCAATAGGACATAGGCCTACATCATAACAAGGGTTGGCAACAAGCTCTGGGCATCTAATCCAAAATGAAGGTAGGATCAAGAAGGACAACAGCGTCCCCGCATGATCCTCAAGAAAGGCAACAAAAGGTTCTTTTTGATTCAACCTGACAGATGCATACCTGCAATAATGTTTGAGGAGCATCAACATGGCTTTCCTCTTCCTTAAGGCCCCATTCTATAATGCGCCTAGGATCACCTTTAATATCGTAGGCCTTGAGCTCTACCATCGGATTAGCTTGGGCTTCGCCAACCACAACTTCAACTGCCACGTTCTGGTCTGCTTAATTGTTTGCATTAGTGTTTGGAATACTGGGGTGTGAAAGTTCCTATATGTTTTTGATGTTGAAGTTTGCTAATGCAGCCTTGCGTTGCCTGCTTGCAAATGAGCCATTCAGAAGATAGTAAGAGAGATAATGTTGTGAAATATAGAGTCGAGGTCTTGTCTATTATTTTGAAAAATTAATACTAGGAGAATTCTGATTGGGTAAGTTGTTTTGGTTGTCCTTTTGTGCAGTTGAGGAAATGTTTATTATTACATCACAATAGCTTAATTTGTGCAAGTGAGTAGAGCTTTGCTTAGCTCGTTTACCATCCCCAACCCAGGTCATTTATGAAGTGTGTTATATAATTTAAGGAAAATTATGTGATTTTCGTAAGATTATCTTACACAGTTGTAATTACCTATTAGTAGTTATAATTGTTTATTTACAACTATAAATTTTACTATCCATATATTTAGATGAATAATCAAGATTGAATGTTTTGATATCCATTAAATTTTTTGATACCTATGTAAATACTATAGATGTAATATCTATGGTCTGTATAGGACCTACACGTATGCTAACAAGGTAACAACATATAGGCTACGCATATCACTTGCGTATGTTACAACTGCAAATTGGTTGCACGTTTTGTCAATTCAGAATCTAGAAATAATGAAAGTTTTGTATTGAGAATTATTTCCCATTTGAGTGCATTATGAGAAAACTGTAACTTGATTATCTACGATTGTAAGTATATTTATTAGATAATCAAAGTAGACTTGTGATTGTTTCCTTCTTTAGATTTTTCTCCATTTGTATTTGCGATTTTTCCTTGGTTCTCTGTGTTATGTTAGTATTTTGACATATTGCAACTCGTGAATGTGTGAAACCTAAAGAAGAGACAAAACACTAAAACAACACAGTGCCAAAGATTACGTCGTGATTTTCCTCCTCGTCGACCAATTGTGCCATGCTTCTTGACTGTGCATACCCACAATTTACGAAAATTGTTGGCCATGGATGTTGATAAAAGGAGTGTCATGACGTCAAGTGGAAGATGTGAGGAAATTCAAAGGAAGGAGGAGGAAATCATAGTGCAAGAGGGAGAAGAGGAAGACACTGAGAGAAGAGAGAAGGAAGGAAGAGAGACAGTTCCCCAGTACATGTATGTGTCCTACCTTATTTCTCTTTTCTTAGTTATGCTTGAAAAATGATGAAAATATGTTGGTTAGCTTGTTTTTGATGTATGGTAGAACTTTTGTAATTTTATGAAATTTTTAGAAGATTTTTCAATGATTTTTCGTATATATGGTTACTGTTCAACCGTTTGAGTTTCTTCTCTTTCGATTTTAATATCTTGAACTACATATGTCGGTTTCTTGCAATTTTTGTCTCAAATGATAGAATACTTTGAGGTCTTCATTTTAATATATTTTACGAAACTTATAGTTACTCATGGTGAGATCACTGGTAGTCCCCAAATCGGCCAATTGTTTCAGGTTACTATGTTTGCCTAATATTTGACTTATCAAGGGTTGGTCGTGTATTAGTACCGTAGGTTGGTACCGCATATTGATACTATGGGTTGGTCCCACGTTTTGGTCTTGAGTTTTGGGTCTAGGTCAAACTTTGTTTTAAATGGCATTTGAATTGTTTTCTTCTGATGGTTAAATGTTGTAAATATATTTCACAAATAATCTTGTGATCTGGAAATATTTTAAAAATGATTTTTCAAACGAATGCATATAGTTTGGAAAAAAGTTTTTCGTGGTTTTCGAAAGAGCCACGTAGTCGTAAAACCGTATCAGTGGACTAAGAGTGTTTGATACCTCTAAAAGGTTAAGTGTAAGTTTGAGGTCGTGATTGTTATGTTTTTCCTAACATGGTTAAGTATTCGAATCCTTGAGACTTTGGTTGCTAAAAGAGTCCGAGATTCAAGTCCCCAAGGGGTAGAGGCGCTACAAGGTCTGGGATTCGAATTCCTGGTGAACACCGACATGGTGCTGGTAGGGTCTGGGGTTTCAATCTCTGGGTAGCCCGAGCACCAAGGACGTCAATGGACGTACCCCATATTGTTATATAGTGGACTTTGAGGGATAGATGATTCCGAAGAGGATAGACTCCTGCACGAGGTGGTTCTCCACGACAGTATAGTGCAAATCGGGGTTTGAGTCTCCAATGATTACTTAGACTAATCGATCGCCTGTAACTAGGATGACATGACAGGTTTTTGCATTATGTGCATGTATTGTGGTTTTGTATTGGTTTTAGTGGTTTGACTTTCCAGAAATGTACAAAGTGATTCAAAGGTGCACATGCTTTCAAGGAAAATAAAAGATTATGGATTTGAAAGGCATATTTTAAGAAAAGGATTTTCTAAATTACTAGCAGTTGTATTTTACGGATGTTAGGACCATTTTTCAGTTTAGTCTTAGTGCTACCGAGGAAGGTAATCATGTAATCTAGGAGATGAATGTAGCAGCTTCAGTTTGTGGTTTGTGGTCTTTTGGATGTAGTAGGCACATATTGGGTGACAATGGATGTCACTCATGAGTGTTTTCTTTAGTTGTTGTTTGCAGGTGCAATTACAGAGTTACAGTCCAGTTTAGTACACATGGTTGGAATCATATAGTCACATACCATAGATCTTGGGTAGAAGTAGACTTTAATTTATTTTGATTTCTGTTACTTGCCTATTTATTTAATTTCCTGTAATATTATTTAGTTATTTATTTAATAATTACTCTAGGTAAACTTAATGCTAGTTTGTGACACCAGAAACATTACAATAGACATACTCATAATTTAATGCTTAATTTGTAGGAAAAAACATCCAAATTCAATCATAAGTCTAAGCCCAAGACTTTAAAAAGTATAAGGATCTATTTGATAGAGCTTTAGTTTCTGAACTCAAGTGTAGAAGCTAGCTCTGGCTAGAAGCTGTCATACCCCAACTTCTAAAAATGTAAAGAAATCACTGTTTCAAAAGTTACATGCTTCTAAAAAGCTGGTAGTGTTTGGTAAAACTGTTAAACCATTGTAGCTTCTGAGAAGAAGTTATATGCTTAAAATTTGTCTAAAAGTTCTACCAAACAAATCCTAAGATGTACTTTATGAGAGAAGTGTTGACTACAGAGTTTGAATACAAAGCTTATCTTTAAGAAAAAAGATGATTTATTGGTAAAATTTAAAATAATTGCTTTTGGAAAGTACTTTGTGTGTATTCTTTTCCTTAAAATCTTCAAAAAATCCAAATAAGTTGAACTTGAAGCACTATACTAATGTTTGTTGAAGGTCAATATAAGTATATATGTCTTGGAAATTTGTTCCTTAACCGTGAGCTAATGAGACATGAAAATCATATGAGTATACAAGTCTTGGCTAGTAGATTTGGATTATGTTTGGTTCGCGCAACCCTAATGTAATATAACCACAGCATAAGAAACTTAATTACATAGAATTAAATTACATTATAAAGAGATTATATTGAAGCCAATTAATTAAATTTATTTGGATAAATAAATTATGTAATTGATGAGATATTGTAAAAGTTTTAGAGGTCATCGAATCTTCTCCATCCTACTATGATGACCCCTAAAAGAGATCTAGTCAATCATCGAATATCTTTGTAATCACTAAAGTTACTTCAATGGTGATCGAAATTATGGATTATCAGAAATTCTATGATGGGGTTTGGAGTTGTTTCGATTATAATTAGAATTACTCTAATAGTTACTGGGTGATCAACTACGATGATCACTAGAATTACTCTGATCATGATCGGAATCACTTCAACAATCATCATAGCAACTTCGATGGTGACTAGAGTTGTGATCATTGGAGTAACTCTAATGATGACAAGAGTTGTTAGTATGATCATCAAAGTTATTGTTACAATGGTCAAGCTTATTTTAGCTATCATCTAAGTTACTCAAGCCACCACTAGAATTATTTTGACGATTGTCGAAATTACATCGACCACCGTTGGAGTCACTTTGGTGATCACAAAATTAAATCCAACCACCATAAGTTGTGGTTAAAGAAACTTTGACGATTGTTGAAGTAATCTTATGTAATGACTCAGACCTTTGGTGACAAATTAGCCAACTATTTAGTTTGGATTTTCAAGGCCAAGGGAAAATTACAAGCACATGTGGAAGGTGTGAATTGTGAACGCACATCATAAGCATGCATAACACGTGCATGTAAATAGCACGCATAATTGACACGAATGGCTGGTGTAGCCTGCAAATTCAAAAATCTATACATCTTGAGTTGTGTCTTGGAAAATTAATCTCCATTTGGTTGTACTCTTGATATTTGTAAGGTGAATTTGGTCGGGTAAACTGGGATTTGTTACCTGAAGTTGGAGATATACTTATTGGATAATCACAATGAATTTGTGATTTCTCCTTGGTACTTTGGAATGTGACAAAACTTGGTGTATTGTGGTTGTGAATGTGTGGGGGTCGAGGAAAGGAAATAATGTCAAGTGCAACTGTGCTACCCGTGACCCCTAATTAGTGATTTATTTCATGAAAATGTATGTGTAAGATATTTTCCTCTTTTTCTGTGACTTCGACGCAAAATACGTGCAAAATTTACAAAAGAATGTTGAACATATTAATATAAAAGGGGGAGGGGCTTCCTGATGAAGAGGCATGTAGAGAAGAAGAAAAAAAGAGAAGAGAAAATAGGAGAAGAGAGGAGAGGGTTTGAGAGAGAAGGGAACACAAAAAGAAAGAAAAAAAAAGAAAGAGAGGGAGAGAGAGAGGAATGGAGAGAAATTGAGATAAGGGGGAAAGAGAGAGAAAAAAAGAGAGGGGTGGTTGATTGTTGCTGAAGGGAGGAAGGAAGAGAAGAAAAACAGAGAAGAAAAGGGAAGAAAAGATAAGAGGAAGAAGAAGGAAGAAAGAAAAGAGAAAGAGATACACATTCCACTCCTCCTTTTCTTCTTACTTAAGTTTGTTTTTGGCCCAAACATTTGGCTTGAGTAGATTTCGATGTGTGGGAGAAGTTTCATAATTTTTGGACATATTTCCAAGGATTTATTTATGATTTTTGTAAGGAAGGTCACTGTTGAGTTGATTTTGGGTTTTCTAACTTTAATCTTGTATAGCTTGAGTGATGGGTGTTAGATTCGTGTGATTCTTGTTTCATGTATAGTACACTTAGAAATCTTTATTCTGGTATATTATGTGTGATTTTTCGTGGTTTCTAGTGAGCTTAGCAGGATTTACAAGACGAGCAACTTCATTGCAGTTCACTGGTCTAGAAATTAAAGCCTGGGGCGCACCTTGTGGGCACACCAAACTGACGCACACATCTGGGCCTAGTAGTGCAGCTAATTCTAGTTATTAAAGAAACTTTTTTTGTGGGTTTTGTTCATATGCCTGGTTTGGTAAATCTGTATGATAGGGAAAGTTTTGAAAACACAAAATTCCCACTAAGCTACAATTTAGTATAAAAGATTATATGACCTAGAAATACCAGGTTCTCCCCTCAATTATATAAATGGACTTTAGAGTTAATGTTTGGCTCTAGGATTAGATGTTGATTAGTTTCTAGTGCAGTGCACTAAATTAGGTATTCAGTGGTACTATTTAGGTGTAGTTTGTATTGATGTCTAGTCTTGTAAGTCATTAGGAACATCGGGACCACTGTTTGATTTCTGTGTGGTTCTTCACGGTAAGTTTATACCCTAAAAATGTTCATTATTGTCTTCTTTGCGATTTCAAATGACTTTTTAAAGCTTCTAGAAAGATATGGATGTTCTTGAAAAGTTATTTTTCATTGGATTTGGGAAAAGAAAATAGTTTAGAGTTTGTGGTCTTCATTGTAATTTTATTTTTCGGGCAGTATTTGGTACGGTGTTTTGTGATGTTTTGAAAATTGATTTGAAATGTTTTTGAAATGGTTTTTCAAAAGAGTTTTGGAAAAAAGAATTGCATAGTTTTGCAAAGGTTTTGGAAAGAGTTTTCCGTAGTTTTCTACTTATAGTGGACCAAAAGACTAGAGTGTCATGTTGACGAGAGCAAGGGACATTGGCTGCATTCCTGGTTGGTCAGGCACGTCGCCTAGGTTGAGGTCTGAGGTTGAGGTAAGTGTTCATTGTATCTTGGAGGTATGATACTCCTGGATTGTCGTTCATGAGACCAAGACTAAGGTCCACAGGTCGAGGTGCCGACTGAACTTGAAGGTATGACACTCTGTTTGTTTCAAGTACTGAAGACCTAGGGTACTGACAGAACCTAGTGTATCGTAATAGTAGAAACCTTTGGGTGACTACATGATATGTCATATAGTCTAGGTATCGAGATTATAACTGTGATGGTACTACAGAGCCTAGGGAGGACTTGGATTACCCTTAGTACTAGTGCTGGTTGGGTCTAGGTTGGATTCCCTAGGTTCTCGAGCACCAAAGGGTGTTGAAAGAACGCACCCCATGCGTGTTGAGATACATGTGATATAGTGAGGATTGTTGGCTAGGGTGATTGAACCCCTATACAGCGTGGTTCACTGCGATAATGCAATTGAGAGAAGCAGGAGTCTTTAACAACTGCTTGTGGCTGGTGTCAGTTGCTTGACACTGGGCAGCCTGACACGTTGTGGAGGGTTCTTCTAAGAGGTTGGACTTGGGATGGATGGTTGCGATTGTCCATGGTAATACAGTGGGTTTGGAGTTCTTGTCCCCAACGACTACTTATAGCCAGTGCTGGTTAAGGTTTGTGTGCTTGCGTCGTGAGTGGCATTGTGGTTTTTGAAATGAGGATTTTGTGCCAATTATTGAAATATGACTTTTATATGGATTTGAGCAGAGACTCTGTGTTTGGTGTAGCACTTTGGTATGGTTTTGGACTTGATTTGACAGGTGTAGCCATTTCAAGTGTGCCTTGGATTTTGAAAAGGCATGTGTGGATCGATTTTTGTGAAAGGGGTTGTAGACTTGTTGAGGTGTCCACTCACTTCTTCAATTCTTGTGATCGCCACTAGTCTTTTCTTCGTTCGGATGGCTGACAAGATGCCTACGAGAGTGTGTTGAGGTGGATCCTTCTTCACTGGGTCGACGATAGGATGCTGCCCAATGGCTTCCTCGCACTATGTAAGCTGTCTCCTTCCTCCAATATAAACAAAACAATGGTCTAGATTAGTTTCGGCATAGTATGTAGTAGTAGAAAAGTAAAAGATAAACATGAATAAAAGGACAGAACACTAACCGAGGATTGTCCCTGTAGGCAAATGCTATGAAGCTATTTTATGAAGGTAATGCAAAAATTATGAAAAGAAAATTGTAGGAAATGAAAACTCCCTGTCACCCTCGTGCGCTCCGAGGTGGATGATAGAAGTGGGAATCAGCAGACGAAGCTCAAGAATGGGTTTTTCGACTGTTGAGTAAGTGATTTCTGAAGCCTGAGGCGCCACGTAGGACGGAGACGAAGTGGGGCTAGGAAATCACTTAAACGACCTCTCTCTCTTCCTTAGAGGAAAGGGGAGTCTCAGGGTTTCCCAGGCTAAGCAAAGCTCTCTCTCTCTCTTACAATTTTCGAATTTTCTCCTCTAATTCTCTGGCTTACTCCCTCTTTTCTAATTTTCGAATTCCGTCCCCTCTAATTCTCGAGCTCGGTCCCTCGTAAGTGGGGATGTAAGGGGTCTATTTATAGAGCTGAGGTGTCGAATTTCAAAATCTGGTAAGAAATCCCATTTAAAAATAAGTCGCCTATAGGGTAGGCGACGAGATGTATCAAGTCATCAGTGAGACAAGTGACGACAGTGGACATCCCATTTTTAAGCTTACGTGAACCAAATGGTAATCAAATATTCTGTATCAGCTAGTCACTACCTAAGGTGGCAACGATAGGGAATTTTCCATTTTCTACTTCACGCAAAGAATCATGCCAGATAGGCAAGATATATTCCACGTCAGCACGTCGCCAGTGCACATGGCACCTAAATACCAAAGAAGGAAAATTCTGAAAGATTAAGATCATAAAATATCAATTACGAATCCATTAGCCAACCTTAATCAAATCAATCTCAAAAACCATACTTGTAATAGCAAGATATTTAAAATCAATTTCCAAATCCAAGATTCACTTAAAATATTAGGTAGATTAGACTTGTAAATCAAATCAATTGAAAATTACAAGAATTCCTCAATTAAAATCATGAATTGATGCAATATATTTTGACATTGCGTGGAGTGCTGAGGTTGGAGCATGGATCTTGTTGGCATGCAGTTAACAGCTCTTGCATCATTTGACTTTATCCGCATAGTCAGCTTCCATTGTAGGCCAATAGTATCCTTTTCTTATGATCATTTTGGCCATGACCTGAGAGTTGATGTGGCTCTTGGAAGCTCCTTCATGTGTTCCCTTTAGGATTTTGGCAACTTCTAATGCATCCACACATCGAAGTTCGATGCCAAGTGGCGTCCTCCGAAACAATGTGTTGGTTTTAATGTAGTACTTGGTAGCAAGTCTCCTCAGGGCTTCTTTATCTTTGGAAGTAGTAAACAGTGAGAAGTGCCTTCCTGGATGTAGTTCATGATGTCGTAATACCAAGGATTCCCATTGTTGATTTCTACAATCTCTTGATAACAAACCTCGATGTGCAACGTGTTCTCTTGACGCGACTCCTCTAGAAGTTCTCAAACCTATTCTCCAGCTGACTCCACCGTCGATGAGTTGACCTTCCGCACCATGATGGTTTGTTCATTGTCATCAAGGTGTAAGGGGAACGATCATGTGAGTGAAGCTAGAGAGCTTGCCAAGATGTTATTACTTCTAAGTGTGTGCACGTATACAACCCTGTCAAACTTCTTCAGCAAGGCTTGTGCTAAGTTGCAATATTCTTGGAGCCTTGGCAAGAGGCTTTTGTACTTGCTAAGGACCTACCTGATGACAAGCTGTGACTCTCCTACTACCTTCTGTCACTTTGCCCCTAGATCAAGAGCTGTTCGTAGCCCCAAGATGAGAGCTTTATATTCTACTACATTGTAACTTGCTGAGAAGCCTAGTTGCACCATGAAAGGGATGGTGACGCCTTCTGGAGTAAGGAGCATTGCCCCTATTCCGACATCTTGCGAATGGAGTGCCTCGTCGAAGTGGAGAGTCCATTATCTAACTAACGGGATGACACTGCTAATTGCGAGGATTTCTTTTTCCAGGAAGTCAATTGAGACTAGTTGGTACTCTAATAGGGGTAGTCCAACGAGCTGGTCTGCGATCGCCTGCCCCTTGACTGCCTTCTACATGACGAATTGCAAGTCGAACTGCTTAAGGAGCATCTTCCATATTGCTAATCTTCTGGCGAGTGTGGGCATTTCAAACATGTACTTAACAAGATCCATCTTGGCTATGTAACAGACTTTGTGCGCTAGGAAGTAGTGTTTGAGCTTTTGAGAGGCCCATACTAGCACTAGATAGTGTTTCTCGATCTAGGAGTATTTCTTCTTGTATTCCACAAACATTCTGCTTAAGTAGTAGATAGCTTTCTCTTTCCTCCCTGTTTCATCATGTTAGGCTAGAACAACACCCATAGAGTTATTAGTAACCACCAGATAGAGTAGAAGTGGTCTTTCAGGCACTGGTGCTACGAATACCAGAGGGTTGAGAAGGTAGAGCTTTAGGTCGTTGAATGCTTCTTGACAGGCCTTATCGCATTTGAATTCTGTGCCATCTTTCAATAACTCATAGAAGGGTCTGCATTTTTCTACGTGTTGGGAGATAAATCTTCTCATGAACTACAACCTTCCTATGAGTCCTCGGAGTTCTTTGATGTTCTTTGGAGGTGACATCTCTGTTATAGCTTTGACCTTTACAAGATCTACCTCTATTCCCATCATGCTTACTATGAATCCGAGCAACTTTCCAACAATAACTCCTGTAGACACCCCGGTTTCTGGCCAGTGTTGGCAGACGGATCCGACGGAGAGCGTAACTAAACAGCTGACCCAGATTTCCCCCAATTCCCCAACCAAGCCCATGAACTTGAACCAACCCAGAAAACCTTAGTTACCCTTAAAACCATTCATCCAACTAAGCCAAAAGCCAAAAAACCCAGCCCGTGTGCTCTGGCCCAACGACACGCGTGGCTTGCATGCGTGACCCAAGCGCGCGTCAGGGCCAGGGTAGCACTGCTAGCGTCGCCTGACTGGTCGCTTTCGTTGTACGACCTCGTACCTCGTAAGAGCGACGTCGTGCACGCAATGTCGACTTGTCTCCCGGTGTGCCTGACACCCCTCAGCCTTCCCACGCCTTGTCACCAGCCACCCACGCCCTACGCCGCTTTCGTCGACACGTAAGGCCTGTAGTGGCGTCGACGAGCCTTCTCCTGCCACCCTTGGCAACTTCCCACGTCCTACATCTCCACCTACCACCAGGAGTGATGACCAAAACCATCTGGAGGTTGCCTCAGTCAATCCACCAAGCATTCGCGAGAGGAGAGCCAGAGGACCCTATGAGAGAACCCCACCGGAGATTCGAACCCAACAACCAAACTTTGACCAACACCCCTCCTTTTTACCTCTGGTGAGCTCCCCAGACTTCCTTCAAGCTTCTCTGATCACTCCCAGACCGGCTCCAGCTCCGCGACAGTCGTCCAACCTCTCCTCGCCGGAGCTCCTCTGTCCGTCAACGTCGGCAACGCCACCTCAGACACCCACAGGTACAGTTCTTCGCACGGGGCTATCCTAGGAACATCTAGCACCCCTTTTGTTTCACTCCTTTGTAGTCTTTTTCGCATTTTCATTCCACTTGTGCATCCTGCACTGCACCCACCACCGTCGGACGCTAGTGTGAGGCTGTTGGCCATTGAACGCACGGTCCAACGTCTAGATGGCTGCCCCTTTCACCCATCATTCTCTGGAGTGGATGAGCCAGTCCCCCAAGCCAAAAGCCTCCTATGGAGGCTCGTCGGAGGGAAGACGGCGATGACGCCGGCGACGAAGATGGGGAGGAGCACCCATGGCATCTCGTTGATTGTTTTGCATTTGCATCCCTTCTTGGTGGCCCTTCCAAGCTTCTAGACATATCCCTAGGCTTGGAGATGCTCCACCTTATGGGGACGAAGCGATGAAGGATACGAGCCTGACAAGGCCCTGTTTCATGCGCACATCGTGGGTGCGCGCCACTCATGCTCGTGTGGACCAGAGTATGCATAAGGTCAGGTCTTCCCAAGCCTTATAGGTCATTCGTGCATGTTTTGTTTCCTTTGGCATGTTTTCATTTGTTGGTTTGTTCGGATTTCTCGTTGATGATTTAGATTCTTTGTTAAGTTTTTTTTTTTTGAGTTTCCTTGACTTTGATACTTGCATGAGTTCTAGGTGTGATTTTCCCCCTGCACCTCATCGACCATTTCCCAATGGTACCCTTGTGTGGTGGGTATGGCCATGATGGCGAACAGACATGGCATCTCTGGGAACACGCGTCTAGACTGCGCAAGCAATTTGCGCGTGGCACATACACGGGTCATCCAGGGATATAATCCAGTCCAGCCTAGCCGGTGGGCCCACCTAATGTCCACCATGGGTTTTGCTTGTTGTCCCCCGTTTCGATTATGCTTTCTTTTAACTTAAGTTTCATTTCTTAATCATATGATTTATTTCCCTTACATCATCCATACAACCCCATTAACCAGCATCAAGTGCCTACATTTCCATTCACGTGAGCGAGATGCCGAGAAAGACTGACTCGTCGGGCGTGTGGGGGTGCCTAACACCTTCCCCGCATGTAATAGGAGTCCTTACCCTTTCTCCGGTTCGCCATGATTCGTGTGTCGAACCCATTTGGCATGAGTCATCTAAGTTTGCATTCGATTTCGATTTTTTTGATCTTTTGATACGGTTTTCCTCGTCTTTCCATTTTAAATAGACTAGGTGGCGACTCCACGTTTTCATTTTCGCACTGTTTTCAGTGTTTTCAATTCATTTCTTTTCCACCTTCGGAACCACCAAACTCGCCATGGCCCTATCGACTCCCATGCGGTCCCAATTGCATGGGGAGTGCAGTTCCCCTCCACCGACATGGTCACAGGAACTGGCGACTCCGCTGGGGATATAGACAGACTCCGGCTTTCGTTTTCGGTTCTTTCTCGCCTGCATGATTTTTCTTGTATGCACTTAATATGTTATGCCTTATGGATGATGTATGTTTTACTTTACACCAAGATAATATGCCCACATCACAATGCACGTGCCATGATACCTGTCTTATGATGTGTTCGATGTTTTTATCTTTTCACTATCATGATACCATGACACTTGCACATGCCATGATCATGTCTTTTTGATTAACTCATAATTCATGCATATTTTATTCCCATATTTTCTATTTTGTATATAAATAATATTACTCGAGGTGTTTTTTGCAAATTTTACAGAACTTGAGGACTTAGAATGAATCTACGAAAAATAAGGGGGAAAAGAATAATTGTGCCAGAAAAGAAGATATTTTTTGGAAAATTCTAGAACTATGTGAAAAGGTCAAACACATATTTTCCATGTGCCTAAATACTGGTAAAATATTAGTCAAACTGTGGAAAAAGTCAAAGAAGATTTTGGACGACATGGATGCCTCCCAAGTGCCTAGATGCAGATCCGACACCTCCCAGCACTTGCACTAGATATTTTTGACTTGGTCTTCTTTGGATAATATTCTCACTTGTAAATATCTTGTATTCAAAATTCAAGATTAAATTTTGTATTCAGATTTGTCTCTAACATAAGCAAGCTATTGTAAGCCTATAAAAGGACCCCTTATGTAGATTTATGGAGCCCTAAGGAAGGAAGGAAGGTTTTAGACTCTCTTTCTTTTCTTATATTTTGGGAGATCCTGAAGATCATTAGTGTAATCTCAGGTTCCCTTCAATAAAAAGTTTTTTTATTTAATTATTTCTTTTGTTTCTTCTTCTACCCCTTCTTTTATTTTAATGTTTTATGTTATCATGTGTGACTAATCTTCTAGATCTAGGATTGAGACGAAGTTCATGTTGTGACCATGCCGACCCACAAGGGAGAAGG
>JAMKQA010011707.1:0-20530 GCA_024699735.1 Posidonia australis
TTAAGTGGGTTTTAGGGTTTTATTGGATTTTAATTGGATTTAAATGAATTTTACTTGATTAGGGTTTTATTTGTTTGATTAATTAGCTTTCCAGTGGATTTAATTTAATTTGTTTAGTTTTAAGTCTAATTGGGTCAAAGTGGGCCAATGTGGGTCTAATTGGGTTTAATGGGCTTGCGCGGGCCTAATGGGCTTGTGTGGGCTTGTGCAGGCCTAAGTGGGCTAGGATTTTGGTGGTTGCAATCAGAGCATCAACCAGAGTAGCTTGCTGCCAAGTGACTTCAAAATCGGGGTGTCTACAATAAGTCTACTATAAGATCCTATTTGACATTGATTTCTCGAAATGGCTCCATGCATGTCCGCCTTTGATGTTTGATTTTAATCTTTCTAGTAATACCCAGAATTAGCTCTAGTCAGGCTAGCAATCCAACAAAATTGACATGAATTTCTTCACAGAGCTTGGTATTTCCAAAACTTCAGTGCCATGCATCTTCTTCATGCAATGTTTTATCCATCAAAGCGCTTCGCTATGCGAAACCACCAAACTCTCAACCATGGCTCTCGAAACCCTAGCCGCCGTTCGAAAGCCCTCCTTCACCGTGCTACATCCTTCGACTGGAAGGCTTTCAAGGCCAGCCTCTTCGAGGAGGAAGATGTCTCTTCCCCCGCTGCTCCGATCCGCAAATCTCGCCGTAAAACCAAGAAACCTCTTGTGGTGGCAAACTCTGCCACCCCCGTAGTCTTTGCGGAGAGGATCCCGATGAAGCGGGACGCGCCTCCTTCAGGTGGCACACCCCTCAGGTCGAGGAAGACACCTATCCCTTCCTCGCAGGTATGCGCAGTCGAGGTGCCTCCTCCCCCTTCTGTCGCTGCTCTCTGCGACGCTCCTTCTTCATCGGAGGCAAATATCCTTTCCTCCTTGATTCCCAGCGCTCTGCTAGGGTTTTCCAGTCAAAATTACCACCCATGCGGGGGTTCCGAGTTTTATTTTGGCCCTCTTGGGTCGCTTTTAGGTTTTGTTTACGACAGTTCCTTTTCTACCATGCCTTTAGCTGCTAATCCAGATCTAGCTGTGGACTGTTTTTTGTGTGGTAAATCGTTAGCTTGCAGTTGGCTAAAGAGTCTAAATCTCTGTCGACTGAGCTTGGACAAGGCCCCCTTCTTGTCTGGTTGGAGTAGTTTTCCGTTTATTGTTGAGTTTTACGAAAGATCCATCTATAGGGATCTTTGGACTCTCCTTGGGGACACTATGTCCTTACGGCGGCTCTCTGGCGACTGTGAGGCTTGCACCTCGACGGAGGAAGTTTCCTCGGCCTGTCTCATGGATTTGGAGAGTTTTTTTTCCTTCTCTTCCCCTTCTGACCCAGTGGTCTCCACGGGTGTGTCGGCTAGGCTGCCGCCAGTAGGTGACCGGAACCCTAGAGTCTTGACGGAGACGATAGAGCCTCAGCCTGCAGCCACTGACAGCTCTGACGGTGCAGCAGAGTCTGCTCCGTGTTCCGTGTGGAACTTTTCTTCCTTTTGTGTTCCCGTGTTACTGCGAGATCACGATAAGTCGCCTCTTATCGTAGAACACTATACTGATACCTTATCGGGTGCCGGTGCTTTACATTATCCCTGCGAGCACTGTACCTGTCATGATTTGGACTCAGCCTTTGAGCCCCGAGTCGACACAGACCGCTCCAATCTCGCTTCGGTTCTCGAGAGTTACTCTGACAATGGGCATTCATTGTGCTGCATTCCCGCCTCCCTTGATGACTGTTTGTTGTCTTCTCTCTCTGAACGCTTTGCTTCTTCGCTTGGTTCCGAAATCGGTTCGGAGTCATGCGCTTCGCTCGAGACACAATTAGTGGCAGAGCATGCCCATTACATTTCGACTAATGATCGCTTTTATGACGAAGGTCATTTCAAGCGCCGCTCTCCTGTCTTTCACGACACCTGTCTGACGCACTACTGTGCTGACTGCACGTCTCCCTCACCTCCTTTTTCCAGTGGCGGTTCAGGTCTTTCTTTCGCACGATCTTCTGACGAGAAGAAATCTTCTGACAATCTGGATTCTTCTATTCCTCCCCCTTCTTTAGGCTCCCACTTTACTCCCCTCGCCTCTCCCATCCCTAGCCAAAGGAAAAACTCTCATTCCTTTGCGGAGCCTCCGGAGTGGATCACGGTGCAGCGTCGGAAGGCTTGCTCCCCCCTGGTAACTTTCTATCGAGCCGCGGGCCGTTGCTTTGCGTGTGGCCATCTTGGCCACACCAAGAGCAACTGCAAATATTCCGGTTTATGTTTTCGTTGTCTTTCTCCTACTCACTCGGTGGCTATTTGTAAATTTTTCCAGGAAGGGAAATCAGCCGCTCCTCCTTCTAGAATGGTGGGTCAATCCTCTCATTTTCCTACCATCATTCCTCCCTCTGAAGCTACTTGTGACCTCCTCTTATCCCTCTCTTGCTGTGCTCTAGTCACCTCCCACTCCACCTAGCTCTCCAAGGAGTTGCTAGAACACCATATTGCAACACACTGGCCTTTGGCTTCCGGGGTAGAAGTCAAGCTCTCGGCCCCTGGTAAATTTTTACTGAGATTTTCCACTCCTAAGATTAAGGCGGATACCCTGAACCTCTACGGTTCTTCTTTGCAATCTCTTTCTGCGTCCTTTACCCACTGGTCGCCACAGTCTAATGCGGTTTTCACCCTTCGTGAGGAGGGAGTTAGGGTCAGACTGGAGGGTATCCCACACCATTTATGGAACGTCGACGTTTTTAGATGTATGGTTGCTGACTTTGCAGACCTTTTAGAGGTGGACCTTTCTATAGAGAGTGCAAAACAGCAAAGTTTTGCTAGATGCCGTATTCTGTTGCACTATGGCAAAGACCTTCCGGATACCCGCTTCTACGCTTTCGGGCGTATCGTCTACCCAACCAAGTTCAGAGCTAGCTGGGATCTTTGCGATCCCTCCCCACCAGCGCAACATACCCCTGCCTCCTGGCCCGCTAGACCTTCTCCTGTCTCGCACCAGAAAGTCCCTCCACCTAGTAGAAAGTCTTTCAAAGCCACTAAGACCTGGCGTGGAAGCAAGTCGGGGAAAAACTCTAGACCCGGGGTTAATGTTTGGACTAGATCCTTCTCTCAACCACAAGCAAGCGACCCTTCTCCTGGTTCCGTGGGGATTCTTCCTACCCCGTCTGTCTCTGAGGGCTTGTACATGGCCTCACCTTCTCCTTCTACTTCCGAGGGCTGGAATAAGTCTTCCCCCACCCCTCCTACTTCGGAAGGTTGGTACAAAGCCTCTTCCTCCTTATCCTCCAAAATGGACTGCTCCCAAAGAGGTGATGCTCCTTCTTCCCTGGACGAGTCCAACTTGGTCCAAGCAGAGATTTGCGCAAGGAATCTTTCTATGGGGAAGTTCAAGAAGTTACTGGCGCTGTACGACTGCGTGGAGAAGGAAGCATCGGTTGAGAACCCCACGGAGCCTCTTCCCTCCCACCCGAATACCCCGATTCACGCCCCAGGTACTTCTGTTAATTCCTTAGATCATTTGTCTAGTATTGTTAATACTGATCATTGTGATGCCTCTACCTCTACTCATTCTTCTAGTGATCCTTGTTTGTCTGATATGCATGAAAAGGATATTGATCCCTTGACTTGGGACTCCTACCAACACTTTCAAGATTTTTTTGGTAAAATAGGCATCTACCTCAGTTCCAACACTGAGGCTCGGAAGTTTTTTTCCCAAGTCAGGTTAGATCAGGGGAAATACCCCATTTCCTTGAGGAATTGGAATCATCCTAGTGAGAGGGATCCTCCCTCTCGGTCCTCAAACATGTGTTTATTATCATTACAGCATGGAACATAAGAGGTTTAGGGTCTGGTTCTAAATCTAGGGCTGTCCATAATCTAGTAAGATCACAAAAATGTGACATCCTCATTATTTCTGAAACTAAAAAAGATGATTTCTCCCCTACATTGCTTAGATCTCTAGGGGGTAAGAAAATTAATTTATGGTCTTATCTTGCTTCCTCAGGTGCCTCTGGTGGCATTCTGATAGGCTGGGATGGTAGAAAGTTGAGTCTTCTGACACACTTCCCGGGTCTTTACTGTCTCTCCCTCCAATTCCTCTCTTTGGAGAATAACTTTGAGTGGTGGCTTACTGGGGTTTATGGACCCTGCGTTCCCAGACTTAAGTCTGATTTTATCAAGGAACTACGAGATCTCAGCCAAGTGGTTAACGAAAATTGGGTTATTGGTGGAGACTTCAACTTAATTAGATACTCTCATGAGCATTCCTCCTATCCTAGGATTTCTTCACATATGTCATCGTTTAATGACTTTATTAATGCTAAAAATCTAGTGGACCTCTCCCCCAATAACTGTTCCTACACTTGGTCTAATCTTCAGACCGAGCCTACGCTAGTTAAACTTGACCGCTTCCTCGTTTCTACCTCCTGGTTGGTCAAACACCCCAACTCCTTCTGCTCTAGGATGGCCAGAGTAGTTTCTGACCACGTCCCAATCATCTTAAACACTTTAAAGCGTAATTGGGGCCCGCCTCCTTTTAAACTATATAAATCATGGTTCCTTTATGAAGGATGTCACTCCTTCATCTAGGACTGTTGGGTGAAGTCGAGAGACTTATTCTACTCAGCTAATCCCCTGGCTAGGTTCTCCTATAAACTGAAATTCTTGAAGCAAAGTTTAAAAAAATGGATTGGCCCGATTAATCTGAAGAGAAATCAAGTGTTAAGTGACATCGAATCTCGCATACTAAGCATCGATAGCTTAGCTGAGCATTCTACTCTAGATGAAGAGACCTGGAGAGAGAGACAAGCTCTTAGAGATAAACACTTTGAATTTTTAAAAGAAAAGGAGCTCTTCTGGAAACAAAAATCCAGAATTCAATGGCTGAAGGAGGGAGATTCCAACTCCTCCTTCTTTCATAACGTCGTCAACTCCCATAGGCGAAATAATGCTATTCTTTCACTTATTGTTGACTCCACTGTGATTACATCCCCCCTGGCCATTAATGATGTAATTGAAAATTATTTTATTCGGCAATTCAACAGCCAAATTGGTTCCAGTGCCCTCCTTAACTGGGACCTGTTGATTCCTAACAAGATCCCTGACCCTGATTCTCATCAAGCACCTTTTTCTGTGGAAGAGGTTAAGGCAAATTTAAATATGGGGCAGTAGCATTAATTATATTTATACATTGGAACTATATTGCCAGCTTCGCTAGTTGGTCTCTGTATTATTGGCCTGAACATTGCCTTGCTTTCTTTGTTTTGATGCACTATGGTCTCCTGATTCCCTTGGAATTATTTCCTTGGGATTGATATCTAATATTACTTACCATGGCCAAAAAAAATGTTTTATCCATCATCCCTAATTTTTTTGACAAATGAAAATCAGATTTGCTTCAAGATTATAGGTAGATTCTCGTGTGTTCTTTTTCTCTAAATAATAAATGCTTATGTTTAGAGTTAAAACTAGATCAATTAAATTTTGAAGTTTGGCTAATTAAGTTTTAGTGTGGATTTCTTAGAGCGATTTAGTCCTGGTTTTTGTGAAATTTATCTAGGTAAAAATATGAGAAGATTGAAAGGTGATGCCTCTTGTGATAATAAGGCCTTATGATGATCAGCCTATTGATTTTGTTGTCTCAAAAGAAGGGGAGTACCTAATTGTTGTCAAAAATCAAAAGAAACTCAAAAGTGGACTTCTAAAAGAGTACCTAATTGTCTTGGGCTTCGTACTTGTTTTTTTTTTATAAAAATTGAGTAACATCTAGTTATGTTTTTTAATTATACATTTCTTTTGATCTTATACTTATAGCATGAGATGATAGAATGGCAATGCCCAAAAAATAAATACATGGATAAAATACAAAAGGATGAGCTAGTAACAAAACAAGATATATTAAAAGAAAGAAACATAATGAACAAAAATGCAATGTCATGGTGAGAATAGAGAAGCATGAGCTAGTAACAAAATAAAATATATTAAAAGAAAGGAATGCAATGAACAATAAAGAAATGCATAGATTGAAGGAACAAATTTTTTAAGCAATGTATATTTTTTTTAAAATTATTTTCTTTTCTTATAGATTGTTTTGTTAATTTTTGGTTGACAGGAAGGAGGGTTTTCACAAGGGCTTACTTCTACGAGGAACTCTTACAGTACCTTCACAAGATGGAAGACAAATATGAAACTTTTTAGAAATGGAATGAGCTACAAATTTCTGAACATGTTGATAGTTGCATTACTCTTACTTGCATAACAGAGGATACAGAAGAAGGAGATACATCGTAGTTGTAATAAAAAGGAGGAGGCATTACAAAGGGATATTCATATACTTATTTCTTCATGCATTGATAAATTTACCACAATTAAAGAAGTCTTAATGACATTTCCACCTCACTGCATGGAGAAGGTAACAATGTCACTGACAGGGAGAATGGAAACGATTATGGATTCCATCTCTTCAGTTAAGACATCGTCTAATCTCCACTCTCCTAAGCCTCTCTCTATCCACTTCCTACTCTACACTCTCCTAAGCCCCCCAAAGTCTCTCTCTCTCTCTCTCCTAGCGTCCATCTTTATGTCTCTCTTATTTCTTCTTTTTTCCCCCACTTCCCTACACCTTATATAGGTTTGTGCTTACCCCATCTAATCTCTTTGTTTTCTTTTCTTTTTTCCCATTAAGGCTATACGATTCATAGGAAAAATGAGATTTTCAAGCTATGCTACAATGTAATGCTATAATGTCCTCCTCTATCATGCTACAGTGTTCTCTTTTCTCTCCTTTAATCTTTTTTTTTTTTATTTCTGGCCATTAAGGCTATACGAATCAAGGAAAATAAAGAGGTTCTCAGGCTAAACTGTTGTGTTCTAATCTTTATCCTCTCATGTCAACCATTGTTCATGTTATTTGGTACATTACTTGGTAATATTTGATTTAATGGAAGTAGAATATTTAGCCTTCAGGATTAATTTCATTTATTTACTGTTGTAGTAGTTGTCAACATTTGGTAGTACATTAATGGGGATATTGAGGCTATATGATTCATGGACAATCTCATGTCAACCATTGTTCATGTTGTTTGGTACATTACTTGGCAATATTTGATTTAATGGTGATAGAATATTTAGCCTTCTAGATTGATATGATTTATTTACAATTGTGATAGTTGTCAACATTTGATAGTACAATAATGGTTATATTGAAGCCATATGATTAATGGAAGAAGAAACAAAAATATAGGTCATGCCACATGGCATAGCTGTCTACGGAGCAAGAAGTGACAATGATTAGTATTACTAGTATTAATGATGAATTATCAAGCGTATAGCTCTCCTTTCAACAAAAATTAACAATTAATAATATAATGTAGTTAACAAAACGATCGCTTTAAATGTATGCGAATGCTTGGTACAAGAGTAAAAACACAATCTACAAGTTCTTATCGCTGAGTCCTGATTTTTAAAACCATTACGTGAATCATAGGCTTGTAGCAAATGTCTCACTTCCTTGCAAGGGAAGTGACTTACGTAAAAAGAAAGAGATAATCTACATAAAACTTCAAAAGTAAGTTATGATAATCAATTCTAAAAGCATTTTTTTATTGGAATAAAAACGTTAATTACGTTCACCTAACCTATCATGGTATTTGCTAGGTAATTTCACAACTTTAAAAAAATGGTAATTTTATCCACCACGTAAGTCGCAAACATAAGTCACTTGCGTGTATTATCGAAGTCTTTCGTTGTTGACACATCCTATAGTAATGGCTTAACTTAATGTCCAAGTAATATGGAACAAAATGAGATATATATAGAAGTGGTTGTGAGCATGATAATAATACTACAACAACATCACTATCTTCTTGTGTTACTTCACTAAATCCTGTAGCAATGATTTTGAATGTAGAGAAGTGGAAAGATAACCACAACGTCGCCATAACATTTCACTCGATGAATTGAAATTGCACAATCTTTCCATCCTAAAATGAAAATCTTGACGAGGACGCGAACAAATGAGAATTCGAATACTCGACGGAAGCAATTAATTCAATGAGTTTTTTCTCTCTTCTTTTTTTCCCTTTTTTCCTTTTTTTGTTGGGATCGAGTACTATTTTAAAGATTTTACATTATTTTTATACCTTTTGAAATGACATATTTCTCTTTGATACCTACATACAACTAGACTAATCCCACATTTTTGTTGATATACCGATGAACTTCTCTACCAATAACAATTTATCCTCAGTTGCATGTTCTAATTCCAATATATACCTCTACCAGGATCTTTCCTAACAAAGGTTTACATGGCTGCAAAGTTATGAGAGATTTTCTCTATATATATTTTTTCGTAAAGCTAATTTCATACCTATATACATACTCATACCATCACATTTCCCCTGCAACTTACCTCATTGATAGTGTACGCAAGTAATACTGTTTAAAATTTAAAAACTAACATGGAGAAACGGGATATTCAAAAGACACAACTAATATTAGTTTTCCACGGAAGATTTAAGCTGAGACATGGCGCAGTCATCTGAGAACAGGCAGGAGATTAATACTTAAACAAATCATCCTTATTTTTTGAAATCAATAGATATATATTTTTTCCTTCCTAACTCATTTAAACAAAACATCCTTGTCATGTAATAAAAAAAGAAGTGCTGGTTGAGCGTCACTTTTACAGGTAAGCAGTCTCCAATTTTTTTTTCATTTTAAGAGTCAAACCAAACCCAGTACCATGTTCCACATGTAAATATGAAAATGCACGCCCACTAATGCGGACTCACCCTTGCTTTTCAAAGTTTTCAGACACATCAACGCTACTTGACACTCTGATAGACATCATACGACAACCTAACAATCGTACTTTAATCCAAGTACATGGTGATGTCATCGTGGATCCCTTCGTCAACCTTGACAGGGACAGTACACCAAATGCTACAGCAAACACTCCGATTAATATAATTAATATACACCAGGAAAAAGGAAACTGTCAGAGGTCGTACGAGTTCCAACACGTTCTGGTGTCAACCCTGTCAGACGAGGTTCTACACATCGCATCCTGCTTTGACTCAGATCCCGTCATCACGGGTTTAACGATTTGCAACGTGTTCTTGTAGTGGCGGCAAATATTTTAAAACGTGCAACACGTTTTGATCCCGAGCTGAGATTAGGCAGAAGTTGGTTGGAGCGGGAAACGAAGTCTGAAATAACATGACCTTTGCATCGTGGTTCGTGATTCCGTTGCGTAGAATCTTCACTTCAGTACACGAGTTGAGATAGAAATTAGAATATTAGGCAAATATTTTAAACCGTGCGACACGTTTTCATTCCCATCTTGCCGGCAACCATGAGATTAGGCAAAAGAGTCGGTGGAAACCGAAAATGAATTCTAAAATAATAAGACCTTCACATGGTGTGTTTTTTTGTTTGCTAAGTCCCACGTTGAAAAAGTATGGACTGAGATTTATGATTATGTATAGATAGATCTTTTCATTTATTCTTAATTGATTTTGAGTTATATGTCTATATTTCAACATGATATTACAACCAAAAGAGACTCAAACAGGCTTAAGTTCACACAGATCCACTTATGTTTCAAAGAGACACTTGTTGAGCCTAAAATAGACCACAAGTGATAGATAGTGTTGGAATAGTTTCACGTCAAAAAAAAATGTGAAGACTGAGAATTGTGTTTATATATTAGATGGATCGCTCTATTGATTATCAATTGATTTTGAATTAGATGTTCATGTTTCAACGGTTTCATGATTTTATTACGTAAAATCTTTGATTTTGTGATGTAAAATAGTTGTAAGATTATACATGTAAAATCTATTTGATATAAAAGATAAAGGAAAAGATAAATTCTCCTATAATCAAATTAAAGTTAGATTTTTAAATAACATATTCTCATATAATCAATTTTGTCTTGATTATTTTTTTTTTTTGTTAACGGTAATCATTTTATATAGAGAGAAATAAAGCAGGAAGAGTGTATTATCAAATTACAGACCCTAGGGTGGTATATAATACCCACTACAAAAAAGAAATTGTCTCAGATAGGCTAACACCTATATCTCAATAAAAGTATCCAAAAAAATATAATTGTTCCAGAATATTGCATAACATTAGTCCTGAGGGGGGACTAAGTCCAGTGGATTAAGCTGTGGTGTGGAAAGAGCAAGAGAAGACTGCTCCTGATCGCGATCGTTTTCCATGGATTGCAAGACACTGATATATCCGTCCTTCTCAAATCCTGAACCCAAAAAGTTAAACCAAGAATGACAAAGAGAAAAGATAGTGTTAGTTACTCTGTTTGGAGAAGCACATTGTCCTCTAAAAATTCTATTGTTTCTTTTCCTCCAAATGGACCACAAAATGACTTGTATCAAGGTATGCCTACCCTTTGCTGAGAAACTGACTTTTAATGGACGAATAGAAGAAAAGATATCAGTAAATGAAGTAATAGCAGGATACAAATGCATCTGCAATAAGGAATGCCAAATTGCTGTGGCAAAAGTGTAATTAATAAATAAATGTTCTATTGATTCCTGATAACCATTACAAAAAATGCATCTATCAGAGTCTGTCCAGTCCTTTTTGCACAAATTAACTTTAGTAAAAACCTTATTAAAAATCACCAGCCATGTAAATAATCTGACCTTTAGAGGGGCCCAACTATACCAGATATGCTCAAAAAATCTAGTTCTGGTCCCACCATCATTAAGATTCTCATATCCTATTTTGACAGTGTAGTTGCTGGTGGAATTTGTCCATTCCATAATATCCTCTTCCGGACGCAGCATAGTAGCATTAATAATCTCTGTGAATAGATCAGCTTGAACTTGTATGTAGTCCGAATCAACCAAAGAAGGGAGATCATTAAAAAGTTTGTGAAAGTCCTGAAAATAAATTTCAATTGTTCTTGCTATTGAAGCTTTTTTCTATTTGGCTATTTGATATAGATTAGGGAGCATATGTTTTAATTTTCCCCCATACCTTCAATAATTTTCCCAGAACAAGGTATTATGACCACTATTGACATGAAAGGTGGTGAAGGTATTGAGGAAATGAAAGCAGGCTTTTATTTGTAACCAAATAGGGAATGCTCTACTTGATGAGGAATTCAACAATGCCCTTGGCCAAGATCTCGAAAAATACCGAGCCTTTAGAATTGTTTTCCACTTAAGAGAGTAAGTATGTGAAAGTAGTTGCCATAATAGCAAGCCTTTAAGGCTAGATTGAAGTTCTTGACATTGATGATACCCCAATCCCCTTGATTTTTGGCTTTACAAAGACACGTCCATTTAGCTAGGTGTAGTGTAGAGGTAGAAGAAGATTTCCAAAGAAAGTTGCATCTAAGTCTATCAATTACTTGAGCCACCTTAACTGATAGGTGAAGAACGGAGAGGTAATATGTAGGGATAGTTGATAACACAAAGTTGATTAACGTTAATCTGCCACCTAAAGATAATTATTTTGCTTTCCATAGGGAGAGCATTTTTGTCAACTTTTCTATAACAGATGCCCAATCTGAAAAAGATGCTGTTCTGTAGTGTAAAGGAAAGACTTTTTTGTCTTGATTAATGTAGAGAATTTATTATTTTACTAGTTATTTGGTTCAACTTTTGATATTATCTATATTTTTCAGCTATATCTTTGTGCAAAATCTTTACCATATAGAACCTAAGTGAATTTATTCAAAATTCAAGAAAATAAGTAATTTTTTTGATAACATTGAACAATTGGTCATTTAGGAGAAAAATATATAACTCAAAATGAAGCCTTAAAATTTCTTTACAAGTCATTTGGGAGGTTTCAGTTTTCTAATTATTCATTTTCCAGATTTCCTTTGCAAATAGAGTTTCGACGAAAGCAGAAATTTTGCAAATATCAGATTCTCATGTTTGTACCCCAAATTAGCTGAGGGAAAAAATTATTAAAAGTGGCAGAAAAAAATATAATTATTCTGTTGAAATTTAATCGTAAAGATTGATACAGAAACACGATGAACATAATTTTGTCGATTACATTGAGGCCCGAAAACATTGAGGCCCAGCCGCCTAAGCAATGAATGAAGAACTATAATGTAATGAAATACGATTACAGAAAAGAACATAATTTTGATTCATTCCAATCTAAGCTGTATACTTGCAGAGATTCTCAAAACCCATGTACTCATGATTTTCAATATTCTGAATCATGTCTGAAATACCAACTCCACCTGCAAAATAACACAAGAATTACATTAGATCCGGCATAGATACATCCAGTGATCAGTGATAAGAATTTACACAAATAACATTAATCATACCCAACGATATGGCACTAACGAATATTGTGAAAGCCAGGATGAAGATGATAAGGGATGCCCTCCCTAATATGTTGATTAGCTTTCTCACAAAATGCTGTCCTACGAATGCAGCAATTGTTGCAACCAAGACAAAGTAAAGAGCTGGAAAAGCAACAGAATCATGTATGTCAGCTCACAAATATTTCGTTCGAACAGAAACCTCCACTTCTCCACAATGACAAAATTCAATTCATTCCAGTGACTGAACGGACTAAAAAAATAAAAAATAATAACAAATTGATTTGAGTAGCTTAAATGAAGAAGCTGAGCACAATACTGCAATATGGTTCTCTCTAAATGCTAATGTTTAAAAAACTCAAAACATCGAGAACACTATCGCATGGCACTGGGAAACATTCCTGAGTGCCAACCAACTCCAAAAATGAAATTTTTTAACATCCAAATTGACTCAAGTAGCTTAAATAAAGAAGCTGAGCACAGTACTGCAATATGCTTCTCTCTGAAGGTCAAGAATACTACCGTATGGCACTGGGAAACGCTTCAGAAGATAATATTCTACGACAGAC
Organism: Posidonia australis; assembly: GCA_024699735.1. Taxonomy (NCBI): domain Eukaryota; kingdom Viridiplantae; phylum Streptophyta; class Magnoliopsida; order Alismatales; family Posidoniaceae; genus Posidonia; species Posidonia australis. Next base: position 12,898 of record JAMKQA010011707.1, read on the forward strand.
ATTGATGAAGAAAATGTCATTGCAAAGGTGGATGTAGCACTAGAAACCTGCAGAAAAGGATTAGATGGTTAAGGCAAAGAACATGATACAAAGAAGTCCACCAAGCATCACTGCAAATTGTCAGGCACCACTATGCAAAGTATGTTAGGAAATAGATGGAAAAAATGTAGAATGAACACAATGAACCTTGGCTTGTTTAACCTGCGCTAATATCCCACAAATATGTACACAGTATTGTACAAAAAAATCTCATTTGCAAAGAAGTACAACAAAATATTATATTTTATTTAAGAAAGTCTCCGGACTGCATTGAAGTCCAATTTGCAAATATAAAATATTTAGTTATCATTTTCTCAATGATTTCAAGTAATAAAACTGCTCCAAAAAAACAGAAATATTATATTTAGTTATTCTTTTCTCAATGAAAAGAATGCAGAGTCTCAATGTAAGCTACACAGAAATGGTTAGACAATTTATAATAAACCTAACCTCAGCAAATAAAAACAGAAAAGCCCCAAAAAAAGGAATTTAAGCAGGCGTCCCTGAGTTTGGAAAGCAAGAAGTAAGAATTGTCATGGCAGGATCATCAAATAAAATGTCGATCAAATCACAGCAGTAGAATAGAAATTAAGGGGGAAAAAACTATGTGCTTGCTGATGGTTTAAAAAGGGAAAATGAGCAAACCTGAGGGGGAATACCCAATTCCAGGAAAAGGGGACCCAAAATGAAACCACCACCCAATCCTAGCAGACCTCCAACCATGCCAGCAACTACACCAAGCAAGCAGTACACAAATAACTGATGGGCTCTCCACACGGTTATCTGGTCTCCCTTTGACGCAATTACTCTCTTCCCATTATACAAACCAACAGCCTCATACAAAGTCACACCCACAGCAACGGGGACCTACAAAAACATTAAAAAGTTATAACCAAATGCAAAGGAAGCAGTAAGCTTCATGAATATTAAAAGAAAGCAGAAGTACCTGTAATAAGTTCAAAACCCAGTACCAGACAGAACAATTTTCGGTGTAATTCTGCATCCAATGCCAATAACCAAGTGTCAAGTTGCAGAGCAATATTTAGAGGAAACACGGTATTTCAATATAAGGGTCGCTTACCTTGGCTATCTGCAGTGCAAGGAACGCAACCCATACAAATACAAGAAGGCCAAGCTCCCTCCAATAGACATTCCCAATTATTGAAACCTGTAATGGACAAAAAATTTAGCTTTCAACAGCCTAAAGAGGCAGACAAAAGCATGTCTATCTGTATAGAAATTTAACCTTTTCTTCAGGCCTGGTGTCTTTCTTATCACCACTTCCAGGGCCACCAGGTAAAGGCTTATAATCCGGCTCAGCTCCTGATTAATCAGCAAAGGAAGAAAGCATCAAAAACAAGGAGCATAGCAAAAAAACAATAAGAGTAAAATGGCATACAATGTGATAGATTAGAGATCAATTTACCATTTGCTGCAGCACGAATTGCAGCCTCCTGAAATTTAAAAAGAGGGAGAGAGAGAGAATCAGATGTTTGAATAAAAGTGAAAATTTTGAGCAAGCAAGAAGTGATGATGAACCATTACCCTCTTGATAATCGTCTCTTTCTTCCATGTATCAACTCCTTTTAGAAATGCCTTAGTTGATGTCCCTATATAAGACAGGTAAACCTTCTAGTAAATATCTCATAGTCATAAGATCACAACAAATTCAGAAGCAATGTTTAGTTACCTAAGAACAGAACAATTAGAAGAACTGTAATCATCCAGTCAGCGAAAACGACATTGAATGCAACTCCAATACTGATTCCAAGCATGAGCATTGGTTGACAGAGCAGGGCCAAGTCGTAGTCAATGATTGGTATAGGCAAAGTCGGATGCCTCAGCTTAAGATTATAGTAGACTGTAGATCCTGCTGCACCCATAATCATACCTGAGAATAAGAACTGTATTGTCAGAACTTGCAGCAAGCTTTCTAGTTGGCCTCCTCTTCTTTTCTTTTCTTTGTTAGATGTATGATTAGAAATGGTCTCTAAAAGGTTGTCTCGGATAAAGAAGGAAAAAGGATGATAAATGAAGAAAATCTAGTGATACAAGACTGCCAAAAGATCATGTTCAATAAAAAAAACACATCACGCAGAAATCCAACGGTTTGAACTGGAATTCAAAGGAATTATTGACTTTATACATCAAAGTGTCATGTTTGCCTTCAATAGGGTTCTTTGATATCAACCGCAAATTAATGATGTCAAAGACAATACAGTGCAAAAGCTCCATATGCAAGTTTCAAGTTACAAAAAAACTTAAAGCCCATCTATTTTAAGGAAAACAGTTCGAAGAAAACACATCCAATATGCACACCAGATCAAGATGGTATCAATTGCAAAGGAGAACAAACTTTCCAAGTAATCTCTGGATCACGTGGAGAAGTTAACACGTACCAAACCAACAAAAGAAAAATTAACTTGGAGCTTAACTAACAAACCTACATATCAGGAAAAGAAATCTACATTCAAATCATTTTTCAAGACTTTTCCTTGCCAAATGCACTCATAACATATCCTTACATTTTGACATAGCAGTTGAGGATTTCGCATCAAACCCGACGATAAGTGTAAGCATGGGAACAAAGATCCCACCACCTCCAACGCCTCCGACACTCCCGAACGCTGCCCCGAGGAATCCGATCACAGAACCTACCACAATTTTCCATCCAAACTTCAATGGCTGCAAAAACCCCACAATCTCAAAATTCAAAACTAAAGAAAACCAATAAACTCCATCGATTTCATACGTTAGATAACCACTGAGAAAGAACCGAAAAAACAAAGAGAGAGAGAACATACCGGCCAGACATGTTCGTAACCAGAATCTTCAGGTTGCCACAAGAAATTCACAACTTTATGAACATAATCCGACACTGACTCAACATGAGTGGTGTCTGACGTCGAAGAACCATTGCTCGTCAGACCACGTTCAGCGGAAACCAACAACGCTGCCAACAAAACACTAGCACTAACTACACGACTCCAGTTCAAAATCCCTTGCCAATGCCCTCCTCCAACAGACGCCATTTAAACGCAACAAGAAAGCAAAAACAAAAGCAAAAGAGGCCAATAAAAGGGAAGGAAGAAAAAAACACCCTTTTCTGCACTCCAAGGTTCTGGCAACAAAACTCCCCGGATCGTGATGGAATCGACAAAAGATCCCAACTTTACGCTGACCTCAAGGACGACACCCTTGTCCCCTCCCGCACCAAATCCCACCTCCACCTCCTCCTCCTCGACCTCGGCGACCAGACAAAGAAATGGGACAAGAAAGATCCCTCCCTTCCGACTCCCTACCCTTCCCCGAACGACTTCCAACAGAACCCAAATCGTTCAACCGCAAAAGACAAACACACCACCACCCTCGAAGAAACGAAACCCCAGAAGCCAACGGCGGGCTCTTCGGTGGAGGCGACGTGGAAGGGCGATGGTGCAACAAAGGAAACACCCACCTCCTCGGGATCCACGCCGGGAGGGAGAGGAGAAGCAGTAAATGCGAGCTCGCAGATCGAAAAGACCGAAGCTTTTTTTTCTCACTTCCTACTCCTCGTCTCCTCTCGTGGGCGTCGAACGAGAGAGAAGAGCAGGTCCATTTTATTACAGCGACGAGGTGGGAGAGAAAGACAAAAAAGCCATTACGAAATGGAGAAGGAAAATTTGTGAATAGATGTCTGTAGTTTTAGGTTTTCTTTTCAGAATAAATTTAAATTGTAAATGTCTTTTTTTTTTTGTTATCGATTTAGATTAATTTTTTTGAATACCATGAGATTCGAAACTTGGAGTGTAGCGAGTTTTGACTTCTCCAAACTACAGCCACAATGAGGCATTGTCAATTTAAATTGTAAATGTGGTTGGAATAAACCATGGGAGCTGGTGAAATTATACGATTCATCATGATGGCAAATAGTTTATTGTTTTTTGGGAATCTTAGGTATCTTTAGTAGCGACAATTAAAACTAACTTTTGAAAAAAAAATATTTATTGAACCAAACTTTTTTTTTTACATTAGATCCAATTTTTTGTTTGTACATAATTTTTTTTTAAAAACACTACTTTTAAAAAATTATAAAAAAAAAAATTCTGTAACTTTATCAAACACTACCTACGTCTAGAACCTAGGAGTTTATTTTTAATGGTTTTGACTTTAAAAGGTTGGAAGGTTGGAATTGGTGAGGTTGAAAGGGGTTTAATTAAAATGTAAACCATACGCAAAGTAGGAGCCTTATCCACAATAGTTGACCCTTAATTGATTTTTTGGAGTCCACAATTGATTTTTTTTTTTTCAATTTTTACTTATTTTCCATTGGTAGATTTATTTTTGTATTTTTTCACTTTTTGTTATTTTTTCCATTTTTAGTTTTAATTAATTCAATTTTCCTATGTCTAGCAGTCCATACCATTGTGAAAAAGTTTCTAGATAAATTAATGACATATTTCTTTTGAATAAATTTGTCTTTCTTCCTATCTTTTTCCACTTGTCCCTCTCAACTATTTGAGTTTTTATGTTTGATATCTTAAATATTTTTTCGTTACTACTTGCTTCCCTCAGTTACCTCTATTAAACTACAAGATCCTTTTGTCAAGTTTGAAGGATTACGTGATCTTTATAATATTTTTTTTGAACAAATTTACTTTTCTTTCCTATCTTCTTCTTCTTGATATTCTTCTTCTTTTTTTACATTATAAACCTCAAATCTAACTTTATCATTAAAATTTTCTTCTTTCTTTTTCTTTCTCAAATATTTTTTTATCTTTTTTCTTGATAAACCGATGATTTCAAGCTCTATCAACATTATAAGAAGATCTTAAGCTCCTTCCCTATTGTCATTAAACATATCTTAATTGAAAGTCTCAATCCACTCAGAAAGAGTGTCGACGACTGCAATTTGTAGTTGAGTGGGATATAAGTGAGAAAAAAAGGGTTTCATAGGGATAACATTCAAGTCGGGTTTTATAAGACTGCGAAAAGGATTATTTGTAATTGAGAATAAAATGATCAAAAAAGGCAAAAAATTAACATCGTTTGTCCAAAAGATGATTCATTATAATTTACCATAGTTAAGTGGGATAATTTGTAATAAAAAACGTTTAGAATACTAAACTAAAAAAACTCGAATAATTGACGGGATAGAGGATAAAACAGTCAGACAAAATAAAAATTTAATATCGTTTACCTAAAAAGGTTGTTCGTTGAGGAAGTAGGTTGTAATAAAAAAAAATAGGAAATCAAGCTAAAAAAACGTAAATAGTTGAGAAAATAAATTGTAATTTAATCCTTTATTTTATTAAATAAGGCATCTTCAGAGTTGAGAATGAGATTGTCATTAGGTTAATTAACTTGTGAATATACATATGCATTCTTCATTGATAAAATAGATTAGTTTTGTCTAAACTCTAAGATGATTCTTAAACAAAATCCACCTTTTCTACTGAATTCTCAAACAAAACCAGACCATCACTTTAAAAAAATAGAATGGTTTAGTTCAATAACTTAAAGTCCGTTTGGTAGAGTTTTGGACAACTTTTAAGCATATAGTTTCTCTTAAGAAATCATAATGGTCTAACAGTTCTATCAAACATCACCAACTTCTTAAAAGTATATAGCTTTTAGAACAGTAATTCCTTTACATTTCCATAAGTTTGGTTATGACAGCTTCTAATCAGAAACTATTTTCTACACTTAGATTAAAAAACTTAACCAAACGGACCCTTAATTTGAATCAATTAATGTGTCCCTACCCTCCAACTTTTTCTAAGGTATACATTGAGAAGCATTAGTGGCCAAATATATATAATCTTCTTTTATGTTGACTTTTTGGTTTGTCATGATTTCTTGTGTTCCTCGTAACCACAAAATCATGAATCATGACTGTCGTGAACTTTGGCAAGTAGGACTTGTCTTTGATGGTATGCGTATTCACTTCATGCAGTCATGGTTCTTTCAAGCAGGAGCTTTGCCTCCCCTCGCCCCCCACGACATTGCAGCTTTGAATTCGTCTCTCTGCAGAGAAGTAAAAGACAGCATGAGATCGATTCAAAGCAGATGTCACACGGGATCTACAGACAGCTCTGAATGTCGATGCTGTCCTTTTCTTTCTAATTTCCGTAGTCATGTTTGACAAATCTAGCCGATCAACCAACTACCATGATGTAGTTGTTCAAGAGAAATGGAACTTTTATTTTCTTCTTAGATTCGAATTTCACAGATGATAAGGAGAAAATATATACATATCGATATCAAAAAAAAAAAAAAACAAATCTAGCAGATATTTGACAAATTGTCGTGTTTTCTTAGGCGTATACATCTCTCGTCCAGTCCTTCCGCATTCCCGCCTTTGTCGTGGGCTGGAAAGAGAAGAATAAATGAGAAATGTAATATCACGCAACCATGTGAACTTTTCCGCAATATATATATGACTATTATAACTTGCCATCAGGAGTGACTCTTGTAAGATTGAGATACCTTATTATTTGTTTAAAGGTGTGCATTTATTTATTATTCATGGTCATGACGAATCGTACTTTAACCCTGAGCTTTTTTAACATAACGGTGGCACATGACTCGAACACTCGTGAATATCCCAGATACATTTAAGCCTGTCGGATTTGGTTGGATTTAGATCTACCTTTATTATTATCCATCCACAAATGTTGGGTTGGATCAATATCCATTCTAAAAAAAACTTGACTATTATCCTATTAACTTCCTTTTTTGTTAACGTAGTTCAAATTAGTGGGTCAAATAGATGAGTTTTTTATCTTTTAAGATCACAATTTATACTATTTTATGACCTTAATTGAACCGTAACTATAAAATAATTATTGATAAGACAACAAACCTATAAAAAAAATCGAATTATGTTTATTTAAGATTAATAATAAATTTAACAATATATAACAAGAATAATTCTAATATTAACATTTATCACAATATATTATCATCATTCATCGTTGATTCATTTTGTTTATCCAAGAACAATAATTAAATTAAAAACAACATAAACGTAATATCATTTAACCACATCATTCATAATTAATGATTCAAAGGTTTAAAGTATTCTCAAGAATACAACAAAAACACAAAATACCTTAAGCAACATCTATAATTCAGGATTATATAGTATTATTAACAATATAATAAAACACAATACCATGATTCAACAGGTTAACGAGTTAGCGAGTGACCCAAAGTAATCTATCCTTACCCTTACCCGTTAAGAAGATGATTAAGCAGGTAACGGATTAGTAGGTGATTAGGTGGGCAAAACTTCTACCCTAATCCGTTCCTATTAGATTGTGTCAAGTCATATTAATGGGTGAAACTCAACCCACTTACAGCTAAACATGGAAACCGGGCCGGGTCGGCTGCAGAAATGCATGGGCTCGGCACGGCCCACGGCCCGGCCCATCTGGCCCAAAAAAAATAAAAATAATATTTTTTTATTAATTTTTTTTTTAATACAAAAAAAGTATTACATGTTTACATAAAAAAACAAAAGATATTTACAATATTTGTTTTACATTTATTTACATAAAGATTTATTCTATTGGAGAGTCTGTTCTGTTTGTTGAAGTTGATGTCGCTTCAT
>JAMKQA010011708.1:0-26888 GCA_024699735.1 Posidonia australis
GAACACAGAGGGAGCCCACAACCAACAAACACAAATTGGATTTACCATTAATAAACCATATACAAATAATTACAAGAAATCCATGGTTTATATTAAAATAGAAAAATCCAGGCACAGATGTTACACGAGCTTACCACCTCCGCAAATCTTAGCAGCAGAATTTTGGATTCACCATAGACCTTCTTTGCCCCTGTGGATAATAATCCGATTAATGATTAACTCCCTGTTAGTCGTTGTTTACAATTTTTTGGGATACTATTACTTTTTTTGATGGTCTGTGTTGGCTGATATAATTTTTTGGATTGAAAGTTCAACTTCAGAGGATTGTATTATCAAACAATCTTGTACTGTTTTTGATCTTCTTGGGTTTGTGTGTCTGAGGGACTTATTTATAATAGTTTGCCGTTAACAAAAAAAAAAAAAAAAAACATATGCTAGCCACTCATAATCTTGAGAAATTTCAAATGATGTAGAAACTCCCATCAACCCTCCTGCTTCCTCATTGCGAAATCATACAGAAACTTTTTCATTCTTGCATCATAATCATGTTCAGGATCTACAGTTAAATTCGAGAATGTCTTTTCCAATCAAATCTTCGTCCACATACGTCATCCCATCAAAAGAAATTGCACTTATTTGTCATCTGCATTCAAATTGATAAAAACATGAAAGTCTAATATAACATTAAGGTTTTAAAAACAGCTCAACTACCATAAACAAGAACCTACGCGGTTGTAGAACCATCAATTCGGGTTCTTTTCGGCCCTTGATTTCAAGCGTGAAGTCGACAATGACATTTGGGGACACTTAGAGGTCGGCATCTACCGATCCTCGTCACATAAATGGATGAGAGTATCCATTGACAACAAATTTTTTTAATAATTAGGAATCATTACAGATAGTGGTACACTTAGAGGTTAATCATGCAATGCACAAGTACAGTTGTTAGGAGGAGGAGGAGGTGGATAAGTTCCATTAAGTTTTTCCATTTAAGGATTGAACACCAGCAAGGAAAAAGCTGGGCGGAGGAAGGACGACGGCGAAAGTTTGGAGAAATATCATATAAAGGAAAATCACCCCCATTTACCCCCACCCCCCAAAAAAAAGAAAAAATGCAAACGAAAAAGAACGACACCTCTCTTTCTATCTCTCTCTAACAATTCCGTTCCATTTCTAGACCTTGCTTCGATTCAGCAGCAACAGCACCCACCTGCGGCTGGCGTCACTGTTCGCTCGCTTCCTCCCGTCTCCATCCTGTACTCACCCGGACTGGATCTACCCAATTCCCCCAAACACTACCCGATCAACGAACCAACGGACGCACCGACCGGCCAAACCCTTTGTTGTGCGTCATCCTTGCGTCCAAAACCCTCTTCTGTCGCGACCCCAATTCGCCGGAATACGCGGTTTCAGGCCTGGTGCTTTTGGAATCTGTGGGAAGGATTGGAGCTTTTTGGTGCCCGATTGCAGCGAAGCGGTTGCTGCGAACTGGGTAAACGGTGATATTCCCGTTCCCCCCCTTCCCGTTCCTATTTGCTCTTTCTGCTGCTGTTTCTGGTGAAGAAGTTGTGAATTTTTCTTCTTCTTCTTCTTCTCTTCTTCTTCTTCTTCTACTATTGCTACTTCTTCGTCTGTTTTGATCTCATAATGTTCAGCTGAGACAGCAGGTGGTTCTTGTTGCAGAGTGGTGTGAAACACTAAGAAAAAGACCCCTTTCTTCTGCGTCCTCTGTTTTCCAGGAGCTGTTCTCAGCTCTATGTGTGAAGTCGGTTTTTCTGGATGGAACAGGTTGGGAGTGAGTCTGTTGCTGGAGACGTTGTTACTGTTTCTGCGTTGAATCTGCGGGAAAAGTTGGGATTTTTGGGCGGTCGATTGTGCTGAATTGGTTGTTGAAGAGGGGAGAAAGGGGGAAAGAGGTTGGTGGCTATGAAGGTTCCATGTTGCTCCATTTGCCACTCTAGGTATGATGAGGAGGAGAGAGTTCCCCTTCTTCTCCACTGTGGCCATGGCTACTGCAAGGCATGCCTTTCGCGGATGTTCTCTGCTTCCCCTGATACATCCCTCCCTTGTCCCCGATGCCGCCACCCCACCAATGTAGGTAACAGTGTGCACTCGCTCAAGAAGAACTTCCCTATTCTTTCCCTTCTCAGTTCCTCCTCATCATCCCCCTCATTCGAGTGTGACTTCACTGAGGATGAGGATGAGGATGAGGATGAGGATGCTGATGTCGACAACCCGGTGAACGAAGATGTTGGGGATTACTTCTTTGGGTGCCGCCACAGGCGGAGTCGTCGATCCCGTGCCCCCCTCTCTAGTTGTTGTTCAAGCAGTGGGTCAGTGTCGGCTATTGACTTGGGAGTCCACCATAATTTAAAACTTCTTAGGAAGATTGGTGACGGGCAGAGGGCTGGGCAGGAGACATGGACCGCTGTGCTGTCTGGGGGGTCTTCATCGTCGTCGGTTTCCTCTTCATCTTCAGCGGCTCCAAGGTGCCGCCACCGGGTTGCAGTGAAAAGAATTGTGGTTACTGATGAAATGGAAGATGTGGTTTGGTTGCAAAGCAAGCTTGAAGACCTGCGACATGCAACCATGTGGTGCAGAAACGTGTGCACCTTTCATGGAACCATACGGATGGACGGATATCTTTGCCTTATCATGGACAGGTACAACGGCTCCATCCAATCGGAGATGCAGCAGAACAATGGCCGCCTCACCTTGGAGCAAATCCTCAGGTCCTCTCATCTCCACTTTCTCCTTCCCTTGCACTGTTCTTTCTCCTCATTTTGCCAGGAGGATTTAAAGATAAATACTGTTTTTTGTCAATCAATTCAGATGGCAGAACAATGCAAAAAGGAAGGTGAATTATGGCTTAAAAAGTGGATTTCAGTAGTAAATAATTTAATGCATGCTGGTAATTGTAAAACATTTTTTGTGGCTCTAAAAAACATTGTTACACAAGCTTCATTTCTGGCTCTTCTCTGAAGATGTGTCTTGCATTTGTTTGATAATAAAATGATATATGTTGATAGTCATTTTGTGTGTACATTTTTGGTGTGAATTAACCTTATTTTAATTTTTAAAAAAAGAATACCATGTACATCTCTTTATGTTATATTTATATTATGCACATAAGATGATGCTAGAACACCATGTCAGAACATCATGTTTATGTTACTTACCAACGGCACCAAATTGTAACATCAATATGATGCAAATATAGGTAGTGATCAGGTGCTGATAAATCTCTGAGAGATGTCCCTGATAAACAATGATACTGAGTGAAGCATTGGTATACATTCCAAAGGCTGATTGCAAACATTTCAAATTTTAGAATGTCAATTTTTTTAACTTGAAAACCCCCAGTTGCATGCAACATTTTGATTTTTGTTAAATCATATTCCTTGTCTGATTAATAACAACACTGAGGATTTAATTAATAATAAACAAATTGGTATGTATTACCAAACATCTCATGGCATTTGTAGATGAAGAGGGCACATCTTGAGAAATCCTAATTTCTAGCATTTCTAACCTTAGTTGGTATTTAGTTAAAATTGGATATTTTTATTATCTTTGTTGCCAATTGTACTACAAGAAGGTTGTCTTATATATGTATAGTATCTTTTTATGTGAAATCTATATGTATAATAACTTAGTATGGTATCATGTCAATGAAAATATTACTACCAAGGCTCTTCCACTTTTCTTGATGGGAAGCTTGATAGCACATCAATCAATGGTAATGATATGGGATACCCAGCTATTTCTTCCAGGGATGGTCTGGTTTAGAGGCCCTCTATAAAGAAAATTTTCAGGAATATGCTTTAGATTCGTTCAGTGCTCAGAGAAGCACCAGCTTATGTGATTATACAGGCACAGAATTGGCTGTGGTGCATGGGAATCTGTCCACTTTTGCAATGAGGCTCTGTGTGGACTATGATGCTTTATGCACACTGTGCAATCTCATAATGGCACATTCTGGGTGCATAGTCCCAAATTTTTTGGAGAGATTTTTAAATATATTGTAAACCAAAGAGGTGCCATGGAATTCCAAGCAAACGAAGACGATGAGAATCAAGAAGAAAAAACTGTTCTTTTTAATGTGGATGAGTTCACAGTGGTTGCATAATTGATTAGACTATGCTGTTGCATAGTTTGATAATATGATGAACTATAAAATTGTATCAAGTAGATGTTTATAATGATTAACTTACCTTGCATACATAGGTCTCTAATCTAACTCTCTTAAATGAATTGAGGGGAAATTTTTTGTGTTCGCAACAATTCTTGGTTAAAGATTTGCCACAGGTATCACCCACAATGTACTGAGCTTCCCACCTTGAAATATCTCCTTCTTCCAAATGGAAGTTGGAGGAACAATGTAGAAGAGATCTCATGTATAAAATACCTGCATGAAGCTTGGATATGGAATGATTGTATCCCCTTGAAGATTCAGTGATTTGCAGATTCTACATGGAGGAGTTTTGACTGATTCAGCTTTATGGAGACGTGGATTCCATCTAGCTAATAGGTGTGTTTTTTGTTTTGATACCCAGGAGGACCTTCTTCACCTTCTGCAGGGTTGTGGGGTTGTTTGTGGATGGTGGTGCTCTTTAATGGGGCGAGACTGTACTGACTGGGCTCGAGATGGATTGGTTGAGACATTTTGGGATCTATAGGGTCTGAAAGGGAGGTAGCTTGGTCATCGTAGGAGCGTTTTGGGGCACTTCCTCATGCACTGTGGTGGACCATGTGGATTGAGAGAAATAATTGAATATTTCAAGGAAAGAGGTTGGATTCTCAGGACATCTGAGATAGAGTTGTATTTTCTATTTTGGAATGGTGCCCAACTGTGGGCGCTTTTGAGGATTCTGATATATTTCTTCGTGATTGGCTTCTGGGCCTTTTGTTGGTTTAGATGACTTTCTTTCTTTCTCTTTTCGTTGGGCTTATTCTCTTGATAAGCCTTTTCTTTGTATTTCCAAAACTTTTTCAAAAAAATATTTTGCTTATTGCTTAAAAAGAAGCTTGTAGGAAGGGATTGGAGAAACTTGCCCTTGTAGGAATCTTCTCTTGGCTATTGTCTGAAACAACAACATGATAAAACAAACTTGTATATAAAAATAAATTAAAGCAATAAATCTATTAGGTACCCTGATATATACATCTTGAGCATTCATTCCATGAACAGTTACATGTATCTTAGAAACTTTCATATATACCAAAACTCTGCATGAAAGTTGTAGGAATTGGAGATATTTGGTAGAAGCTTTAACAAAAGCATGCTTATGAGATCTTTTATCAATTTAGCAACATAGTAAAGCCAACTTGTGTACATATACAATGAATCTTCTAGGTGACATGATGTGTACTCACTGAGCTTTTCATCTCATGAGCGGTTATAAGTTATTGGAGGCTCAGAGCATAGATTATTGACATTTAAGGAAATCAAATATTCCTTCACACCTGAGTAATTCCCCAAACTATCAACACCTGAGTAAAATTCCCAAACTTCCAGTTCTGGGTACCAACATGGACAGCCCTATCCCATTTGTTGTCTTTGACCTTCAGCTACTAAGCAAATTATGAATTTCTTGGTATACGCCTTCATCATCTCATTAAAATAGAAAATTCTATCTTTAGTTTATGGTTGTACTGAATAGCAATAGGGAAATGAAAATCTGATTTTCCTTGCCAGTTCTTGATTGTCTACCATCTGCCATGTAACTAGGTGAACACCCTGAAGAGCATAATACATCAATGTGAAGCCCCTTTATTGCAAGCCAGACAACCCACATCTGATCAGTCCAGCATGTCAAAGAGTAGAGCCTTTGTAAATGCATATAGCCAGCAGCCACGTATACCGTGGAGTAGAATCTGTTTTGTTAGTGGTAATAGTTCTCCTCTGGGCACTGCTTTAGGAAAAAAAATCTCCTTTGACAAACTTGGTGGGGAAAAATGGATCTAGTCAGAAGTGAAGTAAAAGAACGAATGAGATAATTAGTACATACTCTTATCGGGAGTAGTTCGATTCATGTGTTGTCATTGAAAATGTTGGTGTGCTCCAAAACAGAAGGATGCTTAGGAATATGCCCTAAAACAAAGGGAATGGCACATGGCTTGTTGGTGCTCTGTTTCAAAAGTCATTTTAATTAGCTGATCGACGTTCAACTAATTAAATTGGTAGTCTCACCAATTGGTTGATCAAGGTGATCAACCGGTTTGATTCGACTTGTTGTATAATCGTTTATCAATCCTTGGCATATCCAATTCCCAATTGCTAATTTCCTGAGCCAATTTTCCATTTCAGTTGCCCATTTGACGCCTGGTGGAGGGAAGGGCTTCATGCAGGGATTGTTTTGGGTGGCAATCGCTTGTAATTGAGGCTTTTCAGGCTGTATAAAGGATGTTGAACAAATTTTGTAGCCAGTCGGGCCGGTGTCGGGCTGTCTTGCCTCATGTGATCTGGTAAAGCGGCTGGAATGGAATCATTGGCCTTCCATGCTATAGTTTCTGGCTTAGATGAAATATAATGTATGGTGATTCAGTGAATTGTTAACTGGATTCATGTCTCTTCTTTGGACGATAAACCTGACCCATTTGTTCGCAGATTGGGTTCCATGTTTATTGTAAATTTTCTTGTTTTGCTCACCTTTTTATGTTTTCTTTTATTGCATGGTATTGCCATCTTGATAATCCCATTGATGACTGGCTATTGTTTGTTTTGACCTTGGCTTTCCAAAAAGGCATTTTTGCCTTTGCTCCAAAAAAAAAAAACTGTTTCAGCAGTGGTCAACATGTGTCTCATATTTCGGTAATTGTTGATCTTGTCCAGCATCAAGAAGTCAAAGGGTCCATTTGGAGGAGCTTCTTGGAGCTTCGGCATGTTAGCTTTTGGATTAAATCCTAGGTGAAAGAATTAACATAAAATGCTAGAAGTTGTAACAATAATGTAAAAAAGTTGTAACAATAATGTAAAATGCCAAACAAGCTCATGGAACCTAACTTTGGTCGCAAAAGACAAAACATTATCGACTTCTATGCTCTCACATAAAATGAGTAACCATCAGCTTGGGAGAAGCTCCCTTAACTTTGCTTTTGGGAGAAGCAGTAGATTTTAATATAAAATATAAAATATAAAATATAAAATTCAAAAGCTCAAAATGGAGAAGCTCTCCTAAATGGACCCTGAGTGCAATAGGAGTGTGACTGGATATTCTTGTGAAGCTGTGAGACTTCATAGACATTTGTCCTGAGTCTTACATGGGGCATGACCGTTACTCTATTTTTAGGTAGTAATTGGGAGTCATGTGATCAGACTAGGGTCTAATAGGACCCAAAATTTTAACACATCCTTAAGCTCCGTTTATCTATCCCATTTGGTGCATCAATGAATAAATATTTAGTTAAACTTTCTCACATCCCAAGTCAGAAGTTTATATACATGATCACATTATCACAGTTTACCAAGCTAATGAATTTGTATTTTTTACTTATTTGGACTTTATTGTCTGGTCTGAGATTAGAAACCATGCCATGGTCTGACTCTTATCATTTTTTCTGAAGATAATTAAATTGGTGGGAACCTTCCATAGTGTGATCCTAATGAAGTTGACTTTCTATCTTTATTTTGTATGCTAGTTTATCTAGGTGAGGATTGCTTATACGTAGGTTATCCAAACTAATACTGTGTATGACACAACATGTTTCTGTTCCAAATTGCATTAGCTAGTAAGTTAACACCGATTCTTAGTAGACTAGACTTAAGGTTGGAAACTAGTATTAAAATTATGTCATGTCCTCAGTTCCTAAAACATATCCTGAAGAACCAATTTTGATTCTAGTTTCTGAATTTGTTGGCATTTTTTTCTAGAATCATGCAAGCATATCTTCTAATCGGCTTGCAAAGGCTGATTGAAATTACTCCCTTCATGGTTCTCTTCTTTCTTGCTTTTGTGTTTTCGAGCCAACTTATTGACTTGGGAATGCCAATGTCAAAATAAAAAGAAAGGGATAAGGAAAATGTGTTCTGCTTGAATTTAAAGTTGTCCTGGTTTACTTCTTTAATATGATCAGGACCCCTTAAAGCTTTGATCTATTATGTTGTGATCTAATAGTTGTAGCTTTTAAATTTGAATAAATATAGCAACATTTTTTCCCATTGATACTCAAGACTTACCTATATACTTTGTATAAACCACTTTATCTTTCCTCCTTGTGTCTTTCTTCTTCCCTCTCTCTCTCTTCTGTTTTGCTTCTTTTTGGTGATATAAGTATGTGAGTCATTAAGAGGGCTTGTTTTTCGCACTTGTTCTTCGCTTTTATTCTGTAAATATATTTGTTTGGGTTGCAGATATGGGGCTGATATCGCTCGTGGGGTAGCAGAACTTCACGCTGCTGGTATTGTTTGTATGAACCTGAAGCCATCTAATATTCTTTTGGATTCAAGTGGTCGTGCAGTGGTATCAGATTATGGACTTCCTGAGATATTGAAGAAACCTTGCAGAAAAGGCCGATCTGTCCCAGACAATGGTTCTTCAAGAATACATTCATGTATGGATTGCACCATGTTAAGCCCACATTATACAGCTCCTGAAGCATGGGAGCCATTAAAGAAGCCGCTAAATTTATTTTGGGATGATGCAATTGGTATTTCTATGGAGTCAGATGCTTGGAGTTTTGGATGTGCTCTGGTTGAAATGTGCACTGGCTCCATTCCGTACGTGCTTAGTCATTTCTTTTATGTTAATAAGACTTTAGTTAAATTGACAATAACAAAGAGAAAGTGTGCAGATGGGCTGGACTAAATGCAGATGAAATCTATAAAGCTGTTGTGAAGTCACGCCCATGGCCTCCTCAGTATGCTAGTGTTGTAGGTGTCGGAATACCCAGAGACCTGTGGAAAATGATTGGTGAGTGCCTGCAGTTCAAAGCTGCTAGAAGACCAACATTTCATGCTATGTTGGCAATATTTCTTCGCCATCTGCAAGAGATACCGCGAAGTCCTCCTGCAAGCCCTGATAAGTACGAAAAATTTATCTAGAAGTTTCTGCATTGTAATTTTCATATTTCTTACTGATTTCTTGGTTGACTTGTGGGTTTCCTGGTTATTGGTGTGAAAAAAGGAGAGAGTGCTATTTGAGTGGTTTTGAACGACTTGTTTAGTGGTTTTTCTAAAATATAGCATTTGGCCAATTTCTGTTCTTGGGGAGCACAACTTCCAAAGAAGTTACTTTTATATGCACTCTCTTTTGGTTGTTTGAATACAGTTAAGTTCCCATGTGTTTTGGTCAAATTCCTGAAGTTAGCTTTATATTTTGTTTGGTTTAGGACCTTCTGTCTGCTATATATACGTAAGTTGTGATCTCATTTATCACTGCAGTGAGGTTCCTGTGATTTCAGCAAATAATGCTACCGAACCTTCTCCTACATCAGTATTGGAGGTCTGCCAGGATAATCCTAGTGTTTTGCATAGACTAATTTCTGAAGGGGACATGGACGGTGTTAGGTAAGCCTGACCTTTGAATTTTTTTTCCTTTTGTATTTCTTATATGATTTATAAGTGAAGCTTGCAATTACATGTACAAATATCCATTTCTATGTGTAGAAATTTGCTTGCCAGAGCTGCATCAGATAGAGATGCTAGTTCAGTACGTTCTCTTTTGGAGGCAAAGAATTCAGATGGTCAGACTGTCCTCCACATGGCATGCAGGCGTGGCTTTGTTGAAATTGTTGAATCTATTTTAAAGTACAAAGAAGCTGACGTGGACATCTTGGATAAAGATAGTGACCCTCCTATTGTTTTTGCTTTGACTGCTGGATCCCTTGAATGCGTTCGGACTCTTACCAATAATTCTGCTAATGTTCATATGAGACTGAGAGAAAGATGTGGTTCATCGGTTGCTCATGTCTGTGCTTTTTATGGGCAGCCAGAGTGTATGCGTGTATGTTTCTTATTTGGCATTGTCAATTGTCTGCGACTGCTCTTCTAATTTTCTGATTTGTTCTTATCCATATACAGGAATTACTACTAGCAGGTGCTGATCCCAATGCAGTGGATGAAGAAGGTGATTCTGTACTGCACAGGGCTGTTTCTAAAAACTATAGCGAATGTGCTATTGTCATATTGGAAAATGGAGGGTGTAGGTCAATGGCTAATCTTAATTCTCAGAGAAAAACGTAAGAATTGCATGAATACGTAAGAATTGCTTTAATGATCACGCAAATGCCTGTAACACTGTGGAAGCATTATATCACTACGTCATGATGTTCACAACATGAATAGTTAGAAAATATCATATTGATTTTTTTACTTACTTTTTAAACTTATATGCAGTTCTATTTTTATTTTGGGTTTAATGATTCATTAGTTCTTCATGAATTTAACAAATCTGATTGTTTCAGATTCTGAATTCTGAAAGTCAGTACATATTTATAAATTTATGGAACAGTGGAACATGGAAGGTTTTATTATCAATATAATGACAGCTGAAAAATAGGCTGTAGGAAGATTTGCTATACAGAATAATTAAACAGTTAAAAATATACACTGCTAAAACAAACAGTTAAGAATATAAAGATTCTGATATTGATAAAGTTGTTATCTGAAGTGAAAATGGAAACTGAAGTGAATCGACTGATAACAGATTGAATTTTTCAGATTTTCTACTGGTGCTTGCAGGATTGTTGTAATGAGAATAGCCTTGTATACAATCTTTTGTTATAGATGTAGTCTTCATAAATGAAAATTAGTCTTGTAGTTTTGCTAATTCTTCTAGTTTTGGCAACTCCAACAACATAATTACATGAGTTTAGGTTCATGGAATTTGGTGATTCCAACCACTGCTTTGGTTCATGAAGTGCTCTTTTCTTCTTAGTAGTTATGCACTTTTTGGATATCGAGTTGATTTGGTTGTCGCATCCTTTTCACTTTTGTCTTTTTATTCTTCGTAGTGATGGTTATAAGCTTGTACACTTAGGATCTTTGATGTTTCTATAGCTACAAAAAGAGTTTACTTGTTTGTTCATCTGACTTTCTAACTCTCAGCATATGTACATATGTTGTTCTTTTCATAATCATCTAGATGTATGTTTTTGCAGACCATTGCATATGTGCATAGAGTCCTGGAATGTAGATGTTGTGAGGAGGTGGGTGGAAGTTGCTTCACAGGATGAAATTGATGAAGCCATTGAATTACCAAGTCAATATGGAACTCCATTGTGTATGGCAGCTGCACTAAAGAAGGATCATGAAATTGGTACTCAGAATTTTACCATGGCCATACCTGTTAATTAATATATTTATTATTTGTTCATTGGTGTAATCAATTGAAACCACTTTCATATGCAACTTGATAAAATTAGAATGCACATTTATACTCGCAAATTGCACAAATACTTCATATTTTTCACCATTGGCATCCATACACTTTATTTGCTACAACTTATTGCATCCATGCTCTTTTTGAAGATACAATGCAATGGAGATATGATACTGGTGCAATGTATTTGTTTTTACTATTGCATGAATATCCTCAAACATTTTGTGCCCCTTTTTCTTTGTTAGTGTTTGGCAACTTGGTTATGTATTGGATTTTGAAAAATCTGATTTTGGTTCGATTCTCTAAATTCAGCTTCTAGTGTTACTCTAGAAAATTCCACAAATGGTCTTTGATAGAGCCACTTGAATATCCAAATGTTAAAAGTAGTACTATTTGGATACTGTGGCCATTTATCTAAAGTCCAGGTAATTAAAAACATTCTTGTAATTAAACACGGATACATCTAAAAAAATTTACGAGTGGAAGGGGCAATGCTGACTTTTAACCAACCACAGTCACTAATTTCTCCCACAAGTGGCCCTAGAAATGATTCTGGAATTATCAAAAAAATACAAAAAAAAATCCTAAATCTAATTCTTTTTTTGGAATCTCCTATCATGTGGCATATATGGAAAGGACTCTGACAAGAATCCAATTTTAGCGGGACCTTGGTCTCCAAAGCTTTCATTCCAAATGCTACCTTGGATGGTAGTTTACCAGTTTTTTATTATGAAATTGCCATATTCTTTTCATTTCTGTACAAAAATCCCTTAGAAAAAAGGATCACAGAGAAAGTGTCTGAAGAAACGATAGAGAAGCTAGTATACTCTTATTTTGTGCTTTTTTTCTTGAAGTAGCAAATGATGTCAAATAGGTCAAGGAAATGGGTGGCATGGTGGATGAATGCACAAAAGGAAAATCATTCTAGTTAAGGAGTTAAGCATATAAGAGGATGACATGTCCGTATTGTATAACATTTATGTGCTGCTACATGCACTGTTCAAATGCTTACTATGTTTTATGTGATATTAATTTTGAAAAAGTACATGAAAGTTGAGGCCTACTTATGATTTTACTGTAAGGTATATGCATACTTATTAAGGTGGGTGCCTAGATGTTAAGAAGAAGCTAGGCATTTACACACCTAGTTTTTTTTAAAGCAGATCCTTGCTGGATCTAGTATCGGATCCAGTAAGGATCCGTTTGTTTTTAAGGGTTTGGACTTCCAGAAAACACCCCAACCAGTCCCCTTGCCTTTGTAAAGCCGGCAACTGCTACTGAGACTCTTCTCCTCCGGTGTTTTCCTCTCCTCAAGTGGCCATCAATCACTCCGGCAACCTCTTCCTACCAGTGCAGCAGCTTCTCCAGTGCGTTTTCTTATGACTTCGCTTCTCCTCCTCTCTTCCTATTTACAGGGTAAGCTTCATTCTTGTCCTAATAGATTCAAAGTAAAAAGGTCAAATTTGGATGTCAAAAGATTGTCAAAGCTTGTCTTTATCATGTACAACAAGGTCCTCTATGAAAGATTCCAAGCGAGAAGACCTCAGAACAACAATGAAGATTTTGATCGTGTAAGTGTTGATGAACTCAACTATAGCTTTGAATGGATGGTGGGAAAACTAAGAGCTTGCCCTGAGTTTGTTTATGACTAAGAGCTTGCCATGAGTTTGTTTATGGTGAGGAGGGACTCACGTGGGCACAAGTTGATGAAGCAATGGGAGCATTGGAATCTATGATTGTTGTATGTTCTAGAAGAGCAACGATTACTCTTTCAACTCCAAGTTGTCCAACAACACATTGTTGTGGTAGTGGGTGTAGACGTGGTGATGGGCGTCCAACAACACATAATGCACGTGGATGTGGAGAAAGTTCTACCACCATCACCTATTCAAGAAAAGTCAAAGAGCCCATAGAAATCTTTGAAGAAGAATAAGATGATTTTGTAGAGGTGAAGGGGAAGAAGACGATGAGTGTCTTGAATTTGAGGATGAATTTGATGAAGGAAGTGAACAAGGCATTATTGTAGATATTGATATTGACTCTTTAGATAATTTGTTATCTTTTATTTGGATCATTGGATGTTCATGTTTTTCACTCATTATCTTTCATTTAGAACTTAAGATGACATCATCTTTTATATTTAGTTGTTGGTAAAGTTGTTTTGATTATATTGTTAATGTTTTAACGATCTTTTTAATAATTTCTTACTTTCTTAAAGTGTATTACAGTAATAATTAGAGATTATTACTGTCTGCAATTGATTATATATCATTTAATTATATGTATGCATGATATTCCTGATTTTTTTTATTATTAAAAAATGCAAAGAGCCCATAGAAATCTTTGAAGAAGAATAAAACAATTTTGTAGAGGAAGAAGAGGGCGAGTGTCTTGAATTTGAGGATGAATTTGATGAAGGAATGGAGGATGGAGGAAGTGAACAAGGCATTGTTGTAGTCATTGTTATTGACTCTTTAGATAATTTGTTTTCTTTTATTTAGATCATTGGATGTTCATGTTTTCACTTATTGTCTTTCATTGAGAACTTAAGATGACATTATCTTTTATATTTAGATGTTTGTAAAGTTGTTTTGATTATATTGTTAATGTTTTAATGATCTTTTAATAATTTCTTACTTTCTTAACGTGTATTACAGTACTAATTAGAGATTATTATTGTCTGGAATTGGTTATATATCATTCAATCACATATATATAATATTCCTGATTTTTTTTTGTTATTAAAAAAAGATGACTAGGTGTTGCTTAGGCGCCCCTAGCTAACACCAGGATGCTTTGACACCTTGAGAAGTATGGGTATATGGATGAATTTACTTTGAAATGAACTTAGGTATCTTATGTTTTTGTTAAGGGTGCATTTAGTAACGATTATTAGAACCAGTTTACGAAAAAAAACGTTTATTCTTGAAAAGTTGAATCAAATAGTTTTTTTTATGCTAGATTATTTTATTAAACTAGTTTTTTGTTTGTGCATAAAAGTTATCAAATAAGTTGATTATAAAAAGTTATGAAGACTAGCTTTTTGAAAAACACTGTTTATAAGAATAATTTGTTTTTCCATAAACGTTACCAAACGCTACCTAAGAATTGTCAATATGTTGGGTTGCTCTTTACTTGTGCTTTTCTATGGAAAGCCAAAATGTTATATTATAACCTCATGAACAGCAGTACAATGCATTTTCCCTATGAAATTGTTAAAATTTACTGTATTTTTCCTTCGATATCTTCTTACTGATTTTTTATATTTTTCTTGCATACATTCCTCACAGTTGTAGTTGGTTTTCTAACTCATTTGTTGTGTTTTAGGGGGGAGAGAATTGGTAAGGATTTTGCTTGCCGCTGGTGCAGATCCAACAGCCCAAAATGAACCACATTGCCGAACAGCTTTGCATATAGCAGCAATGGTTAATGATGTTGAATTGATTAAGGTCATTGTTTTTCTATATTTTAGTAATTTATAAAGCTTCTAAAATGTAGTCACATCATGATTTTGCAAAGCTTTCAACTCATTCTAAACTCTTTTTATTCTTTGAATTTTTTGAGTAGCTTATTTTGGACGCTGGAGTCAATGTAAATATAACAAATGCACAAAACACAATTGCTTTGCATGTTGCATTGAATCAAGGAGCTAACCTATGTGTTGGACTACTTTTGTCAGCTGGCTCAAACTGCAATTTGCAGGTAATACACTTTCCCACGTGTGAAGTCTTTATTTTGTGTTTGTGATGTTTTGGACATTTAATTCATTCTTTGTGTCAAATTTAGGAGATCCGCATCCCTTTTTGTAGCTTCCCTAAAGTGGGATTGAGGCATGGTGGTTGTTGTTGTAACATCATCTTTTATAGCTTAGACTTTGAAATATTCATGCATGTGTTTTAATTATTTCTACACAAGAAAAGGATGTTAGTCAAACACGTTATTGATGACTTCTTGTTGTGAACATCACTAACTATTCACTATTTCTTTTAATTAACTGTGTTTTTTTTTCCTAGATACTTTATTTTTGTAAAATATATATTAGACTATGTATTTCTAGATGCATCACATTTTTTTGGGATGAAAATATGGTTGTTCTTTCTTTGTTTGCCTTCGTTTTTAAATCTTCTAAATTTCTGATTGTTTGGCATGATTGATGAATTTCAATACCATTGCCAAACGTATTCTACTTCCGACTTGTATATGTACTTTGCATAAGAATTATTTCTGACATGTATCATTAAAGATTGATTAACTAGGAGTCTACCAATCCTGGAGCAACCTTGAGATTCACATAAGCTTAGATCATTCATATAAAAAGCAATTTGTTAGTGCTTTTCACTAATGCACAAAAATGCATATATTAGATTCCAGTTTTTTTTTAATCTTATTATGACCTTTCAATGTTGTAATTGACGCATGAGGTAAATTTTTTCATGATTTGCAGCAAATTACAAATTCATATTTTACGATGGCACTTGCTTCTGAATCATGTTTATACAGAAATTTATGCTCTGTTAACCTTATAAAAGTATCTCAGTGGCTTTGTTTATCGCAATCAGGATGATGAAGGTGATAATGCTTTCCATATAGCAGCTGATGCAGCAAAAATGATCCGAGAAAATCTTGAATGGATTGTTGTTATGCTTCAATACCCAGATGCAGCTGTTGAAGTCAGAAATCACAGGCAAGTGCCTCCAAATTTCCTAAGTTCTATTTAATTATAATCATCTAAATGTTTGCTGTCTGCAGGAAACTAGATGGACAGGATAGAAACTTTGCTTGTTAGAAAGTGTAAGTTATAACTTAAGTATGGTACACAATAATGATAGAATGAAGTAAGAGTAACAGTAGATGAAGATTTTATAGTCATTTTGTAATTGTAGAAAAGTAATTACATTTATTTTTGAGTGGTTAAAAGGGAGTTTTACGGAGAAGAAGCAATACCAAAACAAAAATGGATCTTATCAAGGAGGTAAGATCAACAATAAAAACATAGCCACACAAAGTGGCAAATAAGAAAAATAATCTAAGAACAAAGACAACAGACTACTCGTGCATTACGCAAGTTTAGTCTCATATCTAAAAATTTGAAGATCCAAAACACTTATATAAAGAAGTGAATTGCTACTCAAGTAACTTACAGCTTGAATATTTTGATCCGCACGTGTGGGTAAAACCCAAGCTGCTTTGGATAATAATTCCATAGACTTGTTGCTGACTGGGTCAAGCAAGGTGGACTTCTGCATGGGTCATAACAAGATGGTATCAAAGTGGGTAAAACCAGTGAGAAGTGTAGGAGTTGAGTGTTGTGCGAAAGCTTGTACAAGCCACCTATAAAGTTTGTACCTACACCTGGGCATGACTCTTGATGAGGACACCAAGAAGCTAAGTGGGGTAGAATGTGACACTCCAAGTTTAGTCTCATATTGGATAATTTGAAGAGTTGGGACGAGTATTCTAGGAAGTGAGATATTGCTAAAATAATCTATGACTTAAGTGTTTTTACTTGAGTTATTTAGTCAAAGACAAATTGCTTAGGACTGTACCTCAAAGAACAAACTTCCTTGAAATTGCCTCCTTAGGTTGGGCCTGACTGAACATTAGGACCAAGCCAAGTGGGCTTGGGCTTGGGTTGTGACAAATTGAGTCAAAAATAAAATTCAGCAAAGAAAAAATCAATGCCACGGTGGATGCATATGAGTTTCGTATGTTTTCTTCTGTTGAGGTCCAACCACCACGAAAGTACTGTCTCTAAGGATCCTCTTATTTGAGACCTAAATTTCTTTCCAAGAATCTACTTTGCCTCCTAATATTGCTAAAAACCTTCCAATCCTGATGGTAGAGCATCACCACTACCATATGCAGAAGGCTGTTTCTGTACCTTGCAACCATCACAAACACCAAATAACATGCCACACATTTGCTTCTGCTGACAAACTAGAAGAGAAACTGCTTCTGAGTTGACAAACTCTCCTCCTAAAAGTCAACTCAGTAAGGATTCTGGTATGACTCATGAAAAACTAGGGGTGCTAATATCTCATCAGACCCGTCAACCCGACATGTTAATGTGGCATTTAAATGGGTTAGGGTTCGGTTTAAGTGAATTCAGATCAGGAACAAATCAGCTAATGTTGTCATCCTTGGCTCAACCACCATCACCTTCTTTGTCCTTATTGCAGTGAAGGATGAGTGTAAGGTCTAAACCATCTGATCCATCCTAAGTTTGCAATTGAGGGCTCAAGCTACTAATGCATGCCTATTGAGTTAAGCCTCTAGTCCAGTTTCTAAGGTGCGTCGACCGAGGTTCTAAATGTTGGTGTAGAATCAGAGTTACGTCCTTCTAAAGTAGGCATGGAGTCACACATTAGTGGAAAACGTTAGTAGATATATGGTAAAAATACAGAAGTTTAGGGAACTCATATGAAACTTTGAATTTTGATTTGAAAATGTAGGATCAGTTAAAATCAGCAATAATACACATCCAGTGCTACTTAGATGTGCTTCCTAAACATATTTCATATTAAATTACACCATATACGCTAAATATGAATATTTTGAAATATAAAAATGGTCATTATGAAACTGAAAAGAGATTAAAATTAATGTAAAAGCACAATCATGCATACGAAATCAATAATATATTTTTAGATTTTTTCGTAATGTTCTAATAATACAATGTAGTGATATTTTTTCAGTTTCGTAATGTCAGTTTTAATATTTAAGAATGTTCATTTTAGTGTATATCAGTATATTTAAGAATGTTCATTTTTATCATGTATTTTAAGTTGCACAGGATATGTATTACAGCTTATTTTAGCTTATTCTAAAGCTTCACACTGAAAAACAAAGTTTTTAATGTATATCCTGGATTCTGTATGCCTACCCTGTTTCTATTGATGCACAACACACTTCCTACTTTAGGATGAAAGTTTGACACAATATTGACATTTAGAACCTTGATTAGCATTATAATCTTATAAATGAGATATTGTAGGATTATATTTGGATTGAATCCATTTTAGTATTAGATTTGGTTTTATAGTCTATTCGTCCCTCTTTGAATGTAAAATAAGAAAAGTAGGAATAAATAGAAAGTGGTATTAATATTCTGATGGTATTGTTATTCAATTTGGAAATGATTTTCTTTTAAAGGTAAATAAGTGTGTATAGAGAGACCTTCTAATTTGGATGAAAAATGGAATAAGTATTTGAATTAGTATTGGAATATGTGAGAACATGTTGATTAATAATAATAAACTTGATTGTTAAGATGTATATCTAGTTTAAAATATACATACATTATATTATATATGTATTAATTTTTAAACAAAAAATAAACACACTGTATACATACATGTATGGGAATAACTTAACAGAATAACTTTATTCCACCTTTCCCACAGAATAACTATTCTGGAATAAGTAAATTAGAATAAGAATTACTATTCTGTTTTTATTTCATTTTTTGACTTTTCAAACGGAATTACTATTCCAATTCTACCTTTATTCTTGTCTTTATTCCAGGATCCAAACATAAGCTTCAGGATTGAATTTGGTATTGTTGCTATTTAAGGGGCACCATGGTCCTAGAGAATTCAGTCTTGTTTATTTGATATCACTATCAATTAGTTGTACTATCAATTAATTGGTTAGTTTCATTCTCATTTAATTTTCAAAATGATTAAACATCTTAATTGGTGCAACTGCTAATCCAATTAGACTGCTGATTTTTTGAATGGAGTTGAAATCTCTAGTTAGCAAGAGCCACGATTTCGAAGTCAACTCTTGAACTCAAACAAATCAAATAAAATATGAATATTGCGAAATTCAAATAAAACCTTTCAAAATTCTTTCGTATCGTTTCTCTAATGATGATTTAAGTTTTAATTATTTAATTTGTTTTTGTTTTATGTCTATACTGGTATATATATAAATATATTTAGGTGATGTTTTCATGTGATGATCACTTGCTTTAATAATTTATGCTAGTCTGAGGAACCAATTTCTCGTTTGTTGACAGAGGTAGGACCTTGCGTGATTTTTTGGAAGCCCTTCCTCGAGAATGGATTTCTGAAGATCTGATGGAAGCACTTATGAGCAGAGGAGTTTTTCTATCTCCAACATTGTAAGTGAATGTTGCCTTTGTTACCCACTATATCTTCGTTGGTCTCTATCCTATTCTGTGTGATTATAAGTCAGGTCTGATTTGGTTTTGAATCTTAGATATGATGTGGGAGACTGGGTGAAATTTAAGAGAAGTGTGAAAGCTCCGGCACATGGATGGCAAGGTGCATGTCGTGAGAGCATAGGTTTTGTTCAGACTGTTCAGGATGATGATAATCTCATTGTATCATTTTGCTCTGGAGAGGCTCGTGTCTTGAATAATGAGGTCATCAAAGTGATACCTTTAAATAGGGGCCAACACGTGAAGCTAAAATCGGATGTGAAGGTGCCAAGGTATGATAGACTGTGAACAATGTTGGGATGATATTACATCTTTATTGCTTTATAATTTGTTGTTTGCCTTTTGGTTTTGCAAGTTAGTTATGATTCGTACTGTATTTTATCTTCAGTATTGAAGAACTATTCTTCATTCTTTAATTGTTGTTGGGGACTCCAGCTGATTTTTAGCTTGGGGGATGAATAAAGCGAAAAACAGTCTACTTTCTGTTACAAAGCAACAAGCTCCTATGAAGGTCCAATGAGCTGCAATGAAAGCAGTTAACAAGGAGCTGGTCTTTTGCTCATTAGCTGAGACAGTCTTTACACTGCTAACTACCCATGTTGACATGACACAAATTTCTTTGTCCTCCATCCTTGCTAAAGATATTTCCATTGATTTCTTTAAAACATGATATCCACTTCCACTGGGGAAAGGTAGAGAAATAGTGAGCATGACTATCCTACCCATGAGGGAGAAGTTTCCTTCTCATGTCATTTCTAAGAACTTCCCAGAGGGAATACTTCCTGCCTTTAACTTTCAGGACTTCATTATAACATATGCAGAAATAGGGAGGGTTCACTTTGGTCCCAGGGAATTCTCCTGCACTCTCTCAAGCACTTTATTGATTGCCACCGACAAACATTGCTTCCGCAGTTGATTATTAATAGAATAAAACAAGGTAAATATAAAGAAGGAAAGAATGCAGTAATTTTTAATTTCACAAACCTAGATAACTGTCTATCTTCCTGTATCCAATGTGCCATAGATGGAGGTCTATTTTTGACAAAAGAAAAGATTTCTATAAGTTTGATGTAAATTCTTTCACTATCAGGTAATTTTTATGTGGTAAATTCTATTGATTGTATTAATATCTAGTGAATTTGTCATGTAATACATTCATAGAAATATATACACAAGCCAAACTTTTGATTCTCTGTGAACAGGTAATGGCTACTAAATCAAATTGAGTTTGGACTTTAGACATCAGTGCATGTAGTTTTAACCTACTTTACTATTCTTCTGTCAGGTATGGTTGGCGTGGACAATCGCGTGATAGCATAGGGACTGTTCTTTGTGTAGATGATGATGGAATTCTCCGTGTTGGATTTCCAGGCGCTTCAAGAGGTTGGAGAGCTGATCCTGCTGAAATGGAAAGGGTTGAAGAGTTTAAGGTCGGTGACTGGGTTAGAATTCGTCCTACATTAACAACTGCAGTTCATGGTTTAGGAGCTGCAACACCTGGGAGCATTGGAATAGTTTTTTGTATCCGGCCAGACAGCAGCTTATTACTTGGTCTTAGTTACCTACCAAGTCCATGGCATTGTGAACCAGAGGAAGTTGAACATGTTGAGCCATTCAGGGTATGGTTGCAGTCCTTTTCTTCTTATAAGCTTTACCTTCTTGTTTCACTTTTCTTATAGTATTATTCGTTATCGTTTTCAGATAGGCGATCAGGTATGTGTAAAGCGATCCGTTGCAGAGCCTAGATATGCTTGGGGTGGTGAAACCCATCATAGTGTAGGAAAGATAGTTGAGATAGAGAGTGACGGTCTACTAATAATTGGCATTCCAAATCGCCCTGCTCCATGGCAAGCTGATCCTTCTGACATGGAGAAGGTGGATAATTTTCAGGTATTTCTTTATTCTAGTTATTCTATGTATCTGATTTGTTGAGAAAATCAGGTTTTATATTCCTAGGTTGATATGAACATGTTGCTATGCAGGTTGGAGATTGGGTGAGAGTCAAAGCTTCTGTGTCAGCACCAAAATATGGATGGGAAGATGTTACCCGTAGCAGTATTGGGATAGTACATAGTTTAGAAGATGATGGTGACATGGGTGTTGGCTTTTGCTTTAGGAGTAAGCCTTTTGGGTGCTCAGTTGCAGACATGGAAAAGGTTACACCTTTTGTGGTTGGGGACGAAATACAGATTATGCCATCCATTGCTCATCCAAAGCTTGGATGGTCAAATGAAACAGCAGCTACCGTTGGGAAGATTTCAAGAGTAGACATGGATGGCACACTGAACGTGAGTAAAAGTTACCTATTTACTTACTGGATTTCCTATCATGTTTAGAGTGATGATAAATAAACATAATGATGGAAGTGTTCCATTTTTCTTTCCCTTATGGTGTGTAGGTGAAAGTGGTAGGAAGAACTAGTTTGTGGAAAGTTGCCCCAGGGGATGCAGAGAGATTGCCAGGCTTTGAAGTTGGTGACTGGGTTCGTCTGAAGCCAAGTCTAGGGGCTCGACCCAGTTATGACTGGAACAGCGTAGGAAAAGAAAGTATAGCAGTGGTGCATAGCATACAGGAGTCTGGGTACTTAGAATTAGCTGGTTGCTTTAGGAGAGGACGATGGTTGACTCACTACATGGATATCGAGAAGATCCAGAGTTTGAGGACTGGTCAACATGTTCGTTTTCGCACAGGACTTGTTGAACCAAGGTGGGGTTGGAGAGATGCTCGGCCTGATTCTAAGGGAGTCATAACTGGAGTTCATGCAGATGGCGAAGTGAGGGTGGCTTTTGTTGGCGTATCTGGACTGTGGAGAGCAGATCCTGCAGATCTTGAGAAAGAGGATACGTTTGAAGTTGGGGACTGGGTGAAGCTAAGAGATGAAGCAGATGGGTGGAAGACCTTAAAGCCTGGTAGCATTGGTATTGTTCAAGGTATTGGGTATGATGGACACTCATGGGATGGAATGCTCCATGTTGGATTTTGTGGGGAGCAGGAAAGATGGGTGGGACAAGCTAGCCACCTTGAGAAATACGACAAATATTTGGTGGGGCAGAGAGTAAAGGTTAAGCAATGTATAAAACAGCCAAGGTTTGGGTGGTCAGGTCACAGCCATGCCAGTATTGGAACCATATCATCTATAGATGCGGATGGGAAGCTCAGGATATATACACCTGTGGGATCCAAGGCATGGATGATTGACCCAGCAGAGGTGGATAGAGTGGAGGAAGAGGAGTTATGTATTGGTGACTGGGTGAGAGTAAAGTCCAACATTACCACACCAACATACCAGTGGGGTGAAGTCTCCCATGGAAGTATAGGAGTGCTTCACAGAAAAGAGAATGGGGAACTTTGGGTCACATTCTGCTTCATGGAGAGGTTGTGGATTTGTAAAGAGTGGGAAATGGAGAAAGTAAGAGCTTTCTGGATAGGTGACAAGGTGAAAATTAGACCAGGGCTGTTGACACCGAGATGGGGTTGGGGGATGGAGACGTTTGCTAGCAGAGGTGAGGTGATGGGTGTCGATGCTAATGGAAAGCTCAAGATCAAGTTTAAATGGAGAGATGGTAGGTTGTGGCTTGGAGATCCAGCTGATATTGTACTTGATGAGACAGTCGCAGCTGACTCTGGCACATTGTAGTATTTTTCTGTAGTTGTTATTCTTTCTCCTTTTCTTTTGTAATATTATTATAATTATCACTTCCATCCTTGAGCTGTTCTCTTCTTGACCTTGGGTATCAGTTAATGACATCACATAACTTTGGCTGACTTGCTTCTAGGGTTTTCCCCCTGCAGTGGCAGAGAGCAGCTTGGGGATGGGGCGGGGGTTCTTACACAAGGATACAAAAGTGGGGGAGGTTATATGTATTCATATTTGTGTAGATCAGCATCATAGAAACTGAGAATCTAATATTTATGTACAGGTTTCTAGACCTGATTTTTAGAAATTGTCCACGAGCCATTCTTTTTTTCACTTGATACTCTTTATGTTGTCTTGAGACCTTGTTTCATATGGATTCTGGAATCTCCAACAGATGCTTAGATTGTACCGTATCTGTTTCAGTTGGAGCTGTGAATGTTTGTTGATTAGTTGGGACAAACAATATCACTGATGTAGTCCATGAATAGCGGATGGTTGTGTCTGAGCAGAGGTCCATTGAGGAGAAAACTAAAGCAACAAAAATTGTGGAGAGAGCTAGAAGCAAAGAACCATCGAGGGAGGTTGGTTAGGAAGGTCGGACCACGAAGTCTCCCAAGATGGAGTTACACTGTAAGTTTCTTCAAATTTTGCTCGACTTGAGGTGGAAAATGAAGGTGGGGAGATAGTGCATTGTAGGGTGGAGGTCGATGCTTGTCAAGGCAATTAGGTTGTTGTTGGGTGGAGGTCGTGCTTGTGAAGGCAATGAGGTTGTTGGAGTATCTGTGACGACCTAATAGATTTAGTGGTTATCGCTTTTGCATGTGTTTGTACTACTGGGTTAGATTATGGTTTGTACCTTTTCATCCTTCTCACCTGTTTCACTTAGATGGTTTCAGATGTTTGGATCGTCAAGGCTTCGGCTACCATTCTTGGATGGCAATCCAACTCGCCTTTGGGTTGTGGCTTTTGATTTGTAACTTGTGTGAGAGATACCTGAGGTGTCCATTTTTATTATTGTTGAATTCTCACTCCAACCCCCAAAAGCTAATTTCTGATCTTCTTTGTAGAAGTTGAGTTTTATCTATAACATAAATTAAAAATAAGTCGTTAAACATTCTAAGGTATTGTTTGGTAAAAATTTTAGACATATAGATAGTCCCAAAATCTTTATATGACTAGTAGTTGAATTAAACACCTACTAAGTTAACAAATTATTCACATTATCCAAGGCATAAAGGCAAGTAAATGGATGTTTTCCAACTTTTGGTAGAATCAAAGTTATTGATGATCATTGCACAATTGGTGTCTTATGGAAATGCTGTTACATCTATACCCTCTAGGACTTGAAATTATTACATGAAATACTTGATGAAAATTACGATATTTGTCATCAAGCGTCACCCATCAATAAATCCTAAAAACTTTCCCTTTGCCCCATAAAGAGCTGGAGAGTGTTGGTGGTGATTTCATCCTCTGTTGAAGCTTGTTAGCAAAGAGCGTTGGTAGTGATCTCATCCTCTGTTGAAGCTTGTCAGCAAAGAGCGTTGGTAGTGATCTCATCCTCTGTTGAAGCTTGTCAGCAAAGAGCGTTGGTAGTGATCTCATCCACTATTGAAGCTCATTGGCAGAGAACGTTGGCATCGATCTCATCCTCTATTGAAGCTCTTCGATGGAGAGTTTTGGCAGCGATCACATCCTTTATTGAAGCTCTTCCGTGGAGAGGATCGATGGTGGGGTTGATCCTCCATCAAGAAATAGTTGGAGCTCGTTGTCAAAGAGAAAGGGAGCATGCTAGAGAGCAAGGACTGATCCTTCATGTTTTTCTTCATAATATCTATTATTACTATTGTCTTAATCTGTATCTCTTTGTTCACTGCATCTCCTATTCTCCCTCTTAATAAGCATATTAATGAACTATAATCATATGGAAATGGTAGTAATAGGAAATTGTCTGTATTTCAAGATCTATATTAATGATATGCTATTTCAAGCCTATTTCCATCTAAATGGTGTATGGTACATCTATCACTACCATTTCCAATGGAAACGATTTCTATAATAAATGATCTATATGTCAAGCCTAGTGCGAGTTTTTTTTATATAGCTTCAATTTTTCTGGTATTCATCTCACGATCCAAATTAGAAAATGGTATTGCACTATGAGAATTGAAATTTTTTATAAGCTCACATTTTTTATTATTTTAATAGTTCTCCTAGTGGATCAACCAGGAGAATGATTATTTTAATAGTAGGTTAATTTCAATTCTATTCTTTCATGAAGGCTTCTTGAATAATTCTATTCTTTCATGTTTGTTTTGCTTCTTCTGAATTAGGATGCTCAGTAATTTATTCTTTACATGATAGACCGATAATTTACCTTCTTTATACTTGAATAAATTACTTCATCTTGAATAAATCTATTCTTTCATCTTTTATTTTAAAGTGAGTTATACCTTGTTTATATGTTTTCTCAACTGAAGTAGTAATTTACATGATGAATTTCTAAAAGAAAAAGTATTGGTAGTTAAACTATTGTTTAATTTTAACATTATTTATTCTTTACCTTTGTTATTTTTATCAATTATGTAAAGTATGTCGTAGTGTAACAACCTAGATTTGGAAGTGGTGCTTTGGCCAGATATTTTAATGGAGTTCTGAGTCGTTAGACACTGGGTCCCCTACATTTAGTAGGAAACACAGCTTTCACAGTATCTTACGCCTGGATTAGAGGGTCCCTAGCCTTTTTGGTGTGGTGTGGTTCGGGTGTTGTACCAGCCCTCATGGGAGTTTTGAGGGTTCGCTCTGTACTCTGGTGGCGGATCTCGGTTTGCATGGGTCACTTAGACATGAAGGGTCGCGTGGTTTGGGTTTATGCTTGTGGCTTCCTTTCTTTCCTTCCCGTCTTTCTCTTTTCTTTCCTTCTTTCTTTTCTCTCCCCCAGGCCCCACCCCCACTCCTTCCTCTTCTTCTTCATCTTCCGCACGTGGGAGAGGGAGAGAAAGAGAGAGAGGAGGAGAGAGGGCTGAGTGAGAGAGAGGGAGATGGCCAAGAAGAGGAGTGCTGTCGCCGTCGTGTCGTCACTGTCACGTGGAGGAGGAGAGGAGCAGCTCATGATCGGAGGAGGAACGTCGTCGTTCGTCTCGCGCTGTCGCATTTTCGGTGGAGGTATGTGTAGGATTGGATAGCTCCTCTAGAGGGGGGGTGAATAGAGAATTAACACTTTTTTTAATTACTTCGATCGGTTTTTACAGATTAATGAAAAATTGCATATAAGGAGATTATTTAACAGATAAAACAAGCTTAATTACTTATGCAATCTATATAACATATAAGAAGAGGATGAGAGCAATTGATATAGACAAGCAATTTATAGTGGTTCGGCAACCCAGCCTAGTCCACTCCTCAAGACCCTCTTGAGATTTTTCTCTTATTTAAAATAAAATAAGAATTTGTTGGCTACACCACCAACGCTTGCTTGCTCTTTCCACTTTTCAATCCCCGAGAAGCTAGAGCCCTTCACTTTGATGCTTATACAGAGTATAGAACTATCTCGCTCACAGAGAATGACAACAAGAGAAATTACACAATAGAATCTCGTGAGGATGATGGAAATGAAAGCAAAAGACAAAATTACAACTCTTTCTCAGTGGTAGCTCAATGTTTCTCAATGGGTGCTTTTCCAATGCAGCTACGGGGTCCTATTTATAGCCGTAGGATGGCCCAGATTTGTGTCTAACGTCTATAA
>JAMKQA010011709.1:0-28231 GCA_024699735.1 Posidonia australis
GAAGAAAATAAATTTTTAATTAAACTTAAAATATTGTAAATAAATGTGCTAAACAATTCTCTATCAATACACATATATCATGAATAAAATACAACCATGAATAAATATATAACATGAACAATATCATGAACTGTTGATAGTTGAACAACACATAAATAAATATATTTAACTTCAATAAATTAACTTTGTCAATGTCCATACAACAATTCTCCATCAATGTGCATATACCATATGAATTTTAGACTTTAAAGAGAATGAGATTTAAGAGTAGAGTAATATATATTATATATATAGTGTATATATTATACATTACTTTTTATATTTAACTATAATATATTATAAATAAATCGAGTCCACGGGTTTGGGTATTTTTAGACCCGCGGGTCTAACAGGTCTGGATCCATGGGTCCATGGGTCTCATTTTTAGGACCCAGACCCATACTTAATGGGTCTAGACCCGCGGGTCCTAGGTCCAGACCCGACCCATTGCCAGCCCTACTAACCTATTGCTACTACGATCCATGCATCCTCATCAGATATGACTGCCTTATTAGCCTTTAGAGATAGTTCTTAGATTATCAACTCTAAGACTTCCTTATGTATGTAAGGTACTCGAGACCTTTTACCAACTTTCCAACTTATCTGATATTGTATCTATTGTCATTGCCAATAGTCGTTATTATTCTGTCTCTTGGTAAGATGTGATTCGTGCCAATTCCCAAATTACTCTTAATAAAGTACTTTATATCTCCAACTTTCCAGTAAATTTACTTTCCATTAGTGTTATTATCCGACAATTATACTATTCTGTAAACTTTTTTCCTATTATTGTACTTTTTAGGATTTCTAGACAAAGAGGATGATTAGTTTGGATGGTGAGCATGATCGCGGTGTGTATATGCTAGTTCAGGATGATATACCTAATGAATTAGCGTCTATCACTTCTACTATAGAGTCATCAATACTATGGCATTACCGCCTTGGTCACCCATAGCATCACAATATTCAATAGGTCATGGTTGAGTCCTTTGTCTGTGAGTCATATCATTTAGGTAAGTACCATCGTATTACTTATAATCGTTCTAGATTGTCTAGAAGTCAAAGACCCTTCGATTTAGTTCATTGTGACAACTAGAGACCCATTCGTGGATTGTTAGTATTTGGTTATCGTTATTATATTATTTTTGTAAATGATTATTCTTAAGTATCTTGAGTGTATCTTCTTAAGTATAGACATCATGTATTAAACATTATAAAAAAAAAAATTGCTAAAAAAATAAATCTTTTCTCCATTATTCCTAAAAATTTTCGCGTTGACAATGCTTTTGAGTTTGTTCAAGGAAATGTACAAAATTTTTATGCTTCCTTAGGAATTTTTCATCAAATCTCATGCCTACATATCTCTCAGCGAAATGGTGTGGTAGAATGCAAGCATCGACATATACTTGACGTTACTTGCACTATTTTATTGCAGACGAATGTTTCAAAATCTTTCTAAACTGATGTTGTACTCATTGCTGCTCACCTCATTAATAGAATACCCTCTACACTTCTTGGTGGTGAGATCCTTCTTAGACGTTTGTATCTTAATAAGCAATTATTCTATTTTCCATAAAAGTTTTTGGATGTGTCGTATATATTCAAAGGTCTAGATAAGTTGGCTCTTAGGTCGCTTAGGTGTGTGTTTGTGAGATACTTTAGAACTTAAAACAGATACAAGTGCTATCACCTTCCTAGTCGTCGTTACTTTGGGTCTACCGATGTCACTTTTTAGGAGTTTAAATCCTACTTTGATTCTATGGATTCGTCTACTACTACTACAATTACTATCCCTTCACCTGTTGAGATTGTGTATATAAGAGATGATCAACGAGGACCTTTGCAGGAAAATATGCATCGTTCACTATAGTATATCATCGACAATGGAACATGCTTTTGTCACTTTAGATTGAGCCATCACTCTCCTTTGCAGATTAACCACTTTAAAACTTTGATATACCCATTGTCCCACACAAAAATACTTGTTCTTCTACTGTCTATCTTATTTCTACTTTTGTTACATATGATTATTATTAGAGTTGTCCTTTAATCTATATTAGTGTGACTTATGGATTGTTGAGTTAATGGATATCTGTTTATCTTTGGATATCTACTAGTCCCTATATATATATGTAACTTTCTCTTTTAAAAATAACATAGATACTTTTTATCTTTTCCCTCAATATGGTACTAGAGCACAGATCTAAACCCTAGCCTTCACCTCCACCCTCCGCCATCGACCAGCCCATCTCGCTGGAGTCGTCACCAGAACCATCGCCTACAGTGCTTCTTGCGTCGCCGTCGGCCAGCAGAAGCCTCCTCCAACCCTCCTACCGTCTACTCCTCTCTCTCCAACCCCTCCCGTCAGTCCAGCAACCACCGCCGACCAATCTTGTAGCCGTCAGCGGGGTTTTCGACAACCCTGGTCTCGTTGAAAGACCAATCAGTCTATTTTTTGCCACTATTTAACACTCAAGTCATGTCGTAGACCTTCTATAGTCTTATTTTTTGTTTGTGTAAGTGTAAATACGTGAAATCCACAGATTTTTGTGCCTCCAGATTGTGTATTTAGTCTCTGAAAGGTGTTTGTGGCTGTGTTATTTGATTTTTTTTCTACATCAAATCAGTGATTTCTTGCACCGATACACAAAATCAGACCGTATATTCTCTTTTTATCATGACTATACGTGAGTCTTTGGTGAAAAATCTAAGTGGAACATCAAAAAAATTGAATGGCAAGAATTATTTCTTGTGGACACAGAGTTTTGAGACCTTTATCTCACATAACCTCCTCTTGATAGTAAAGATGCCACATATGAGGATTGGTTCGTGGATGATGTCGCTATTGTCTTTTGAATGGTGAACAATAAAGAGCCGTCTGTGGCTCATGGAGTGATGATGTTGAGGCCCGCAAGAAGATCTGGGATACACTTCGCCTTACTTATGGTCATGAGAAGAATATCACCAAGGTGTTTGAAGTGTATGAACAATTGTTTACTCTACGTCAAAAGGAACGATCAGTTCCAGAATACTTTACATTGTTACGTTCCCTACTTGATGAGCTCGAAGTGTACCAACCCCTGACAGCAAATATCAATCAAATGAGACAGTATCGTGAAGAATTGGTTGTAGCGATCTATCTCTTTAGCTTGTCTCCTGATCTTAACTCTCTGATTCGTGGACAAATTCTTAGTGCTGACAGTGTACACGACCTATAGATAGCCTCTTCTCGTATTCTGCATATTTCCACAGCTATGCCTTCTACAGTTTCTAATCAATCAGCTATGATTTCTACACGTGGTCAAGGGTGTAGTGACTTACGAGGGGATGGTCGTGGCCATACAAACACTGGAAGACGCCCTCGCTGCACTCACTGTGGTCAGATGGATCATCGGATTGAGAAATGCTAGAACTTGATTAGTAGATCTTCCACCGCACATGTCACTACAGAGTCTACGCCAGCTATCTCCACCAGTGACGAGCAAACAGTCACCATCTCGCACACTGATTATGAACGGTTTTACAGCTAAAGGTCACTGACTACACCGCCACTGCCTCTCATCCTTCTTCCTCAAGTACGAGTGCCCTCTTGGCATCCAAAGATTCCTCCTGGATCATTGATTCTAATACCTTCTCTCACATGTCAGGTACAAAAAAATTATTTACCAATTTGTCACAACTTTCTGATATTCATTCTGTGGCCATCGTTGATAGTCGATCTTGTTCCATGTCAGGAGAAGGGGTTGTGTAGACCTCTTCTCAACTTTCTCTTGAAAAAAATTTATATATACCGGATTTTCCAGTAAATCTCCTTTCCATCAGTGCTATTACAAAACAGTTGCTTTGTAATGTGATATTCTTTTCCTTTCACTGTACTTTTTAATAACGATATACCTCAAGGATTAACATCTATCATGTCCACTTCTGAGCTTGCTTTACTTCGACACTACCGGTTAGATCATCTATTGTAATACTTGTAAATTCATTTTTTAATTATTTACATTATAATGAATTTATTCCAAGACGGATGTTACTGTTCCGAAGTCCGTTTGTATGATTCTGTGATTTTAGACTTAGGCTTCATGCATCGACTTCTAGTTACGTGTCCCTATGCGTGGTTGACACTGTGCTTATGGACCCATGTGTAGGTCTGTGTGAGGCCCATGTTTGTGGACCGATTGTTGTGGCAAGTGGTGTGTGTGGGATTTGTGTGGGGCAGGTCAAGGCTGGTCGGTATGCATGTATGCTTACCTTCCTCCCTACGTGGCATTTAAGGTAAGACACACTTCCCATGCAACAATGCATCCTTCCCTTCTTTCCTACGTCTCTTTTTTCTAAGCACACCACTTCTTTTCTCCCTCCATTTCACCGTCTCTCTCTCTCCTTTTCGTCCCATCTCTTTCTTTCTCTCCACTTACCCCCTCTCCACCTCACCCTCCCCCTCTCCCCCATTCTCCTTCTCCCCCTATTGTCCTGTTTTATGTGCTCGAGGGTCGACGGCAGCGTAAGGGGGTGTGCGACGGTGCGTGGAGTTCCGGTGTAACGTCCCTAAGGTCGTGGAGTGGTCGAGGACACCTGGAGTCGCTAGAGTTGGCCAGAGATTGAAGTGGATCATCGGAGGCCGTTTTCAGGTACGTACCTCCAATCCAATGAGTAAAGAGCATGAAATTAGTAGAAAATAATAGGAATGCATGAAATCTAGGTAAATTTACATTTTTAGAATTTATTGTGAATTTATGGTGATTTATGGTGACATTTATGACCATTTATGGCGTTGATTGGTTTTAGGTCGTTTTTGACTCCTGTGGCTTCTCGAATTTGTTTCTCTTTGCATGGTGAATGGATTTTAGTTTTGTTTGTGTGAATTTAGAGTAGACTCTAGGATCTACAATATATGTTTTAGTTGGATTTTATGGTGTTTGTTTTGAAGATTCGCCCCTTGATCACATTTTAGATAATCATTTAGGTGTTGCCCTGAGTCGTTTTCTGGTTTCGTAGAAAACAACATATCGAACTATTTCAATATGTCATTTTTCTGTCAGATTGGGTCCTCTGGTCAAAATTTGGTAGGTTGAATCTCCTCAGTCTACCGTTTTTAGCTATGAGTGTTGACCGTTGTGTCCTAATTCGATTGACTGGATTTATTCGGTCTACCGAACCAGGAACTTTTGGTCGACCGGATTTATTCGATCTACTGAACCAGGAACTTTTGGTCAACAAGTCTGTTTTTTGATCTGCTGTTTTGGTGTCTGCACCTATTTCAGTCGACTGATTCAGATCAGTGTTATTATTCAAGATATTTCAGTATATTAAGTCCATTTCAGTATGTCAAATCAGGACCAGCTGTTTTATAAAATGTGATCCTCATGGATTTTCCAGATTGATTGTTTTGCCTATTTCAGATGGGATCGTAGGCCATCAGTGATGGTCTTGTAGGACTCCTGATGTGCCTTTTTGTCGAAGTTTTGAATGAGTTTTCAAAGATATAAAATGGTTTCAAAATAGTTTTCAAAAAGATGGTTGACCCGTTTTAAAAAATAATTTTCCTGATTTCTGTGTGCAAGTCAAGACACTGTGGGATCGTATCGTCGGGATCAAGAAATGTAACGACATTCTCGATCGGATGCGTCTCCCTAGTTGAAGTCGAGGGGCCGATATACCTGAGGTAGGAGACTCCTTCACTGTCGTCTCGAGGCTCCTTGACTATCGTCTCGAGACTAGGGTTATAGTCTACGAGTTGAAGTGTCTTGCGGCATGACAGAGAGGTATGATACTCCTATTGTCACTGTGAGTACTGAGGTTCTCTAGGTGGTATGACACTCTCACCTGACTATCATGTAGAGGACCCTGTAGTGGCCAGTACATATTGGACACGTGCTCTGTAGTTAGTAATGTCCTGAGAGACAGGACTGCCTTCCTAGAAGAGAGTTGACTTTGTAAGGGTTCTCCAGGTGAGAGAATTGTAGAACGGTGATCACTCCTACATAAGGTGATTTCACTATGACAGTATAGTACACCTTCATGGTTGCTTGTAGCAAAGTTGGTTACTTGGTGCCAATCTTCTAGAATCACTTGTGTGGTTTTGACCATTGAGAACCATGTCTATGGTTTTGGACTAGTAGAGCCTTATTTGTTGTTTTAGCCAGTGTAGGTAACGTTTGTTGTGATTTTCAGCATGTTGGGCCTAGTTGATCAGCTTAGCTGGTTTTAGAGAAAATGATTTGCGAAATGAATTTAAAGGAAAATTAATATAGATTTGTTTTCCGTCGTTTTCGTAGGATGCGTGCTGAGTGACTTTTGTCACTTATGTTTTTTTCGTGGTTTTAGATTACAGGTACAGACATGTAGATGAGTTTTAACATAGTGTACATAGTTTAGAATCTCGTAACCGCACACGCAGATTCCTGACAGATGATATTTCTTTTTAACTTTTAATTTCCTGTAATTTAATTTATTTTAAATTATTATGAAAATTTGGGACGTTACATCCATCTCACAAAAAGTTACAACAAGCCTTACCTTAGGTATCAATTTCTCCTTTTGAGTATGAGTCGTGTCAATTGAGTAAACATCATCATACTGCCTTTAGGCATTTATGTCTTACATCTAATTCTAGCTTATTTGATTAGGGTCCTGCCAAAGTCTTGTCTGTGTCTAGGTATCGGTACTACATTATATTCAATGATGATTTTTCTAGAGTGTCTTGGGTTTATTTATTGAAAGATCGTGGTCACATTTTTTATGTATTCAAAACTTTTATTTCTGAAATAAAAAATCAATTTGGTATTATTTCAAAATGTTTACGCACTGACAATACTCTTGAATTTATTCAACAAAAGGTCGAGTCTTATTATGCATCTTTGGAAATAATTCATCAGATTACTTGTCCTGACACCTCTCAGCAAAATAGGATGGCGGAGCACAAATACAGGCATATTCTTGATATCACTAGCACTATCATGCTTCACACGAAAGTTCCTAAGCATTTATAGTCTGATGTTATTCTTACTGCTACTTACCTCTTAAATAAGATGCCCTCTACACCCTTAGGAGGTGAAATTCCTTTATGACGTCTCCAACTGGATGCCACCTTGTTTTCTTTAACCCCATAGGTTTTTAGGTGTATTGTCTTTGTCCAGGATCTCTCTCCTGGACTTGATAAATTATCTCCTAGGTCCATCAAATGTATGTTTGTGGAATACTCAAGAAATCAATGGGGTTATAGGTGTTTTCATCCTCCTTTTAGTTGTTATTTTGTGTCAGTAGATGTTACCTTCTTTGAATCCATATATTATTCAGGAGAGTCCATGTATGTTTTGTTCCTCTCCTGTCCATTGTTGAGCCTCCAGTTGTTGATCACCATAATACTTCTGTTCATTCTACAGGTGCTACTCGTCCTTTGCAGGTGTATCGACGCCACCAAGGTCCACTAGTGCCTCCTGTGGCAGAACTAGCCTCCTCTACAAATGCAAATCCACCTTAAAGCGACTTAAATCTTCCTATTACACTTCGAAAAGGTATTCGTTCCTCTACTACCCATCTATATCCAATTTTGTGTCATATGACTCTCTACATTCTCGTTTCCGTGTCTTTGCATTGTCCCTTTCTTCTGAGTATATTCCTAGGAATCATCAGGAGGCATTCTTACTTCCACAATGGAAAACTACAATATATGAAGAAGTAGCTGCTCTTGTAGTCTATGACACATAGGAGTTAGTGACCCGTCCTATTGAAGCTAATGTAGTCACTTGCAGATAGGTGTACATCATCAACTACAAGGCCAACGACACTATTGACGGATACAAAGCTAGATTAATTGCTCGGGATTTCACTCAAACATATGGGATTGATTATGACCAGAGTAGCTCGCCTCAACTCCATCAGGATGGTCCTGTCTATTGTTATCAACAAATCTTAGGATCTCTGCCAATTAGATGTCAAGAATGCATTTCTGTATAGTGATTTGACAAAATCTGTGCTTATGGAGCAACATCTAGGGTATGTTGCTCAGCGGAAGAATAGAGTTTGCAAGTTAAAGAAGGTGATTTATGACCTTAAGCAGAGTCCCAAAGCATGGTTTGAAAAATTCAACAAAAATATGATAGCAGGGGACTTCCAAAGGTGTGTAGTGGACCACTAAGTGTTCTATAAGAAGACAGATCATAGTTGTGTCCTTCTGGTGGTCTATGTTGATAACATATTGGTAACTAGAAACGACAAAGAGAACATCAAAGAAGTGAAAGACCACCTTAGTACGCACTTTGTTACTAAAGACATGGAAAGACCGTGATATTTTCTAGACATAGAGTTTACTTATACAAATGGCAAAGTTTCGTTGTCCCAAAGAAAGTATGCTCTTGATTTTCCTTAAGATACAGGTCACTTGGGATACAGACCCGAGAGCATCACTATTGAGCAGTCACCATCCTTCTAAAATACGAATTTTGAGTTGATAGAAGACTCTGACCAATATAAGAGGTTGATTGGTAAATTGATCTACTTGACGGTGACTCGACTAGACATAGCCTATGCAGTGAGTTTGCTTAGTCAGTTTATACATGAATCTAGGAAAGTACATTGAAATGGAGCCTTGCGTGTCCTTGTCTATGTAAAAAGTGCTCCAACCAAAGGTTTGATATACAGGAACAATGGCTATATGAATATCGTGACATATTTTGACTCAGGATATGCAGGAGATAGAAAATCCACATCAAGCTTCTGTACTTATGTGAGAGGAAATGTCATTACTTGACGCAGTAAAAAATAGAATGTGATATCACGATCCAGTGTAGAAACAGAATACAGGTCTATGACTCAGACAGCGTCTGAGATGATGTGGCTCAAATCTTTGTTGTCAGAGCTTAATTGTCTATCAGAGAAGTCTATGTCGATGTATTATGACAACCAAACAGCTATTTTCATTGCCAATAATTCTACCTTTTATGAGCATACAAAGCATATAGAGGTTGATTATCATTACATTTGGGATATGGTGATGAGAAGTGTTATATTTACCCCTTACACTCAATCATCAGAGAAACTGGTTGATGTCTTTACAAAGGGATTGAGTGTTGGGGTATTTCAATTTCTATATAACAAACTGGACATGGTTGATATGTATGCTCCACCTTGAAGGGGAGTATTAGAATTGTCCTTTAATCTATGTTAGTGTGAGTTATAGGTTGTTGGGTTAATGGATATCCATTTGTCCTTCGATATCTAATAGTCCCTATATATATATGTAACTTTCGCTTTTAGAAATAACATAGACATTTTTTATCTTTTCCCTCAATAATTACCTTGACTCATTTTTTTGTAAGTTTGCCTTAGTCATATCCATAGAGTCTATACCTAAAAACTATCAAGAAGTGTCGCTTCTCTCACATTAAAAGGCAACCTTAGATGAGGAAATGCAAACATTATTATCATGTGGTACTTGAGATTTGGTTGCTCAATCTGAATAAACCAGTATAATTGATTGTCGAGGAATATTCACTATAGTAGATGGCCCACGGCTTTATGCAGTCTTATGGCATTGATTACAAGGAGAGTATTTCTCAAGTAGCTCGACGTAATTCGATATAAGTGCTCGTCTATTGTCATAAATAAGTCTTGGGACCTACATCAACTTGATGTGAAAAATGCATCCCTATATGATTATCTAGAAGAATAGATTTACATGAAGCAACTCCTAATGTACGTTGCTCAAGTGAAGAATAGTGTGTGCCTTCTTAGAAAGGCCATATATTGCCTTAAGCAAAGTTCAAAACTTGATTTGACAAGTTCAGTAGGGTGATAATGAGTTTTCGCATTACAAGATGTATTATAGACTATTCGGTGTTCATTAAGAAAAACATCAATGATTATGTATTGTTGATACTATATATTGATAATATCATTCTTACAAGAAGCGATACTACATATACAGGGAAACCAAATAATATCTACAACAGCATTTCACTACTAAAGATATGAAGCATCCTAAGTATTTTTTAATAATTGAATTTACTTATGTTAAAGGAAAGATAGTACTATCTCAGAGAAAATATGTCCTTGATTTTCTC
This sequence comes from Posidonia australis, assembly GCA_024699735.1. Lineage (NCBI taxonomy): Eukaryota > Viridiplantae > Streptophyta > Magnoliopsida > Alismatales > Posidoniaceae > Posidonia > Posidonia australis. Next base: position 10,104 of record JAMKQA010011709.1, read on the forward strand.
CAAGATACAGGTCTTACAGGATATAAACCAGAAATTACTCCTATTCTTCTGAGATGATTTTATAAGTATATATGAGGATGCTCTATCGATCAAACACCAATCTTCTAGGATGATTGTATATGACGACTAATTGTCAAGTAAAATTACTTGACAATGACACGTCTAAATACTTTATATATACTTCTCAATCAATTCATGCATGAACCTAGAGAAATACAATGACAAGGTGTCTTACGTGTATTTACATACATTAAAGACACACCTGGGCGAGGCCTAATCTATAGGGAACATGATCACTTAGATGTTGAAGTATATTTAAACTTCAATTATGCAAGAGACGAGTGATAGAAAATCCACATTAGGCTACTATACGTATGTAGGCAGAAACCTAGTAACCTAGCAAAGCAAAAGGCAAAATATTGTGTGTCAAAATCCAGTGCAAAAGCATAATACTACTCCATGGCTCAAATAAGTTGCGATATGGTTAGACACAAAGTCAAAGATTGGTTTCCCTAAAATGACACCTATGACTATACATTATGACATTCAGACTATGATATTCATTATAAACAATCTTACCTTCTACTAACGCGTTAAGCATATTAAGTTAGACTATCATTATGTATGTGACATAATAATGAAAAGTGTCATTCACACTCCATATACTTAGTTAGTAAAGTAGTTAGTAGATATCTTTACAAAAGGATCAAGTGTTAAGGTATTTGAGTCTTTATGTAATAAACTGGGCATAATTAATATTTATACTCCAACTTAAAGGAAAGTATTATATGTGTGTTATTAAAGTTGCGATTGTCTCTCATATGGATATGTGTAATATGTATATTTGTATAAGCAGGAAACCCTATATATATGTAATAACAATGATTATCAATAATATATTCATTCAATCCTTAATCTCAATTATTTCATGGTTGATCAATAACAAGGAGTCTATAGTTACACATAGAGTTATGATGTTACACCCGACAAAGAAGATTTGGGATATACTACGACTCACATATGACCATGACAATAACATCTCGAGAGTCTTTAAGGTATATAAGCAACTGCTCCCATTATGCCAAATCAATCTTTCAGCTTAAAAGCATTTCACAGTCTTTCATGCATTACTAAATGAACTCGATATATACCAACCCATAACACTATCATCAACTAAATGAAATAGTATCGTAAGGAGCTAATTGTTATAGTCTATTTATCCAGTCTGAACCCGAACTTCTACTCCAAGATCCATAGGTAGATTTTAGGCATCGAAAGTGTCCTAAATTTACAGGCTACCTTTGCCAGGATTTTATGAATCTCCACAGCCACACTCGCCATAGTGTCAGCTCATTCAGCCATGGCAGCCACATGTAGTTGTGGACGTTGTACCTCTAGAGAGGGGAGTCATGGGAGACGCACAGATAGCGAAGGCCAACCTTGTTGTCAGTATTATGAACAGATAGGACATCTAGTAGACAAATACTGAGACAAGATTGACCGACCACTAATGACAAGTCACTACAAAGACTTCACCCACCACTTCATCTAATATTGAGCACATAGTGACCGTCTCATAGGCAAATTATAAGCAACTTCTACAATTACAGGTTACTAATTCCATAGCATGGTTCTAAATGTCGATTTCGTGTCGGACTTCGATAAGTTGAAAAATAGACACATGTTGGGGAAATATCAGTATGTCGAAATTTTGTCGGTGGAAACACGGTAAAAAAAATTTACATTTGTCCAAAAAACTTCCATTTCGATATCGTGTCGGAGTTATGTCGGTAAATTGAAAATAAGACACGTGTTGGAGAAATTTTGGCGACACGTGTAGACATTTAGTACCATGCTCCATAGTCACAACATCTCATGCTACTTCCTTAGGTACTAGTGCCTTTCTACTCTCTAGGAACAACTCCTAGATCATTAACTCAGATACCTCCTCTTATATGTTAAATATAAAATATCTTTTAACTTGTTTATCCAAGCTTTATGATATCTATCAGTTGCTATTACTAACGGCCGTTCTTGTCATGTTTCTGAAGAAGAGGTTGTATAAGCCTCTTCCAACTTAGATTAAAAAAAAGTCTGATATGTATTAACTTCTATGTGTCTTGTTAATCTCCACTCTATTAGTGCCATTATGAAATTGTTGCTTCGTTATGTGACTTTTTTTTATTCCACAGCACATTTCAGTATTTATAGATGAGAAGCATTGATTTGAGCCATAAACAAGGACGTAGCATGTACCTACTGGTTTATGATAACATAGCACAAGGATTAACGTCTTTAACATCTACTTCTGAGTTGTCCATTCTGTGATACTACTAGCTAAGTCATCCCTCTCATAAGAAGTTGCAATAAACTTTACCTTGGTTTTCTGTGTCCACATTTGATTATGAATCATGTCAGTTAGGTAAACACCATTATGCTACTTTTAGGTGTCTACATCTTGTATTGAGTCAAAGTCTGTTTGAGTTAATTCATTATGATATCTAAGGTCCAGCTAGAGTCCTATCTGTGTATGATCATTGTTATTACATTATTTTTGTTGATGATTTTTCACGTGCATCTTGAGCTTATTTACTTTAGGATTGTAGCATGTTATTGATGTACTTAAATATTTTATCAATGAAATAAAAATCAATTTGCTATTACACCCAAATGTTTGCATATAGGCAATGCACTTGAATTTGTTCAATCTAATGTCTAATCTTATTATACCTCTTTGGAAATTACACATTAGACCACTTGTCCCCACACGTCTTAACAAAATAGTATTGTTGAATGCAAAAACAGACATATCTTAAATGTCATGTGCACCATTATATTGCATGTACATGTTCCAAAATATTTGTAATCTGATACTATCGTTACAGCTTCCTATCTAATAAATAAGATGCTCATTATCCCTTTAGAATGTGAGGTTCCTCTTCGACATTTCGACCAGATGCTAAACTTTTTACTTTATCTCCTTAAATTTTAGGATGTATTATCTTTGTCCAAGATCTCTCATATGCAATCAAGTGTGTATTTGTAGGTTATTCTAAGACTCAATGGAATTATAAGTGCTTTCATTCTACTATAAGATGATATTTTATCTCAATCGATGTTATCTTTTTTAAGTCTCAGTCATACTTTGATGGTACTACATCTAACGTCAAATGTCTCTTTTTAACATGTGTAGTTGAGTTATTTGTCACCAATGAAAATGACTCTCCCATTGTGGACAAGGAGATGCCACATCCTTTGCAAGTATATCATTGTCACCAACAAAGACACCTGTCTACTTCGATAGAGTCATTCTTCTTTGCAGATGCAAATCAACCTTCCATCAGTATTGACCTTCCAATTACACAACAAAAAGGTACATATTCTTGCACTACTCATTCTATTTTTAATTTTGTTTCATATGATTCTCTTAACCTATCCTTCCATAATTTAACCATATCCAACTCTTCTGAGTCTATTTCCAGGAACTATCAAGAGATCCTCCTAATTCCTCGTTGAAAGGCAGTCATAGATGAGAAAATAATAGTATTAATGTCTTATAGTACTTAGAGTTGATGGCTCGCCTTGTTGGAGTAACTATAGTTACCTGCAAAAGGGTCTACATTGTAAAACACAAGGCAGATGGGATAGTTGATATATACAAAGCTAGATTGGTGACTCAAAACTTCACTCAAACATATGACGTCGACTACATAGAGACTTTTTCACCAATTACCAAGCTAAATTCTATCTAGATCATTCTATCCATTGTCGTTAAACAATCATAAAACATATGCTAAGATGTGAATAATACCTTCTTGTATAGTAATTTGATTGATTTAATATTTATAGAGCAACCTCCAAAATATGTTATTCAAAGGAAGAATAAAGTCTATAGACTGAAAAAGACTACCTATGGCCTAAAATAGAGTCCCAAAGCTTGATTTAAGATGTTTAGTAAAGTGACCATGATTGGTGGTTTTCAAAAATATATTGTCAATCATTCTGTTTTCTACAGGAAGACTACCAGTGGTATATGTTTTTAACAATTTATGTTGATAACATTTTATTGATAAGTAATGATACTACAAGTATGAGAAAGATGAAAAAGTACCTTAAGACACATTTTGTCACTAAAGACATAGAGAAGCCACAATACTTTCTAAGAATGGAGTTTACATATGTTAAAGGGAGGATGACACCGTCTTAAAGAAAGTATGTTTTTGATCTTCTTCAAGAGACGAGACTTTTAAGTGGTAAGCTAGAAAATACACCTATTGATCAAACATCACTCTTCTCATACACCACTTCAGATTTGTTAAAAGATCTTAACCAGTATAGATGACTAATTGAAAAACTCATATACTTGACAGTTATTCGACCTGACATATCATATGCAATCTACTCAGTCAGTACTCCTGTAAACCAGTCACTTGGCCACTACTCCTGTAAACCAATCAATCTACTCAGTTCATATATGAGCCTAGGAAAGTACATTAGAGTGGAGTTTTACATGTTCTAGTCTATGTCAAGGGCACACCAAGAAAGGTCTTGATTTACAAGAACAGTGGCCATCTGAGAGTTGAGGCCTATTCAAACTTAAGTTATGTTGGAAACTGGAGAGATAAGAAGTTCACATTAGGCTTTTGTACATACATGAGAAGTAATTTAGTCACCTGGTATAGCAAGAAGTAAAATGTGATCTTCAGATCCAATGAAGAGGCAAAATATAGATCCATAGCCCAAGTAGATGTTATGGATCAGGTTACTCTTATTGAAACTTGATTTTCCAATCGAAACACTTATGCCTATACATTGTGACAATCAAGCTATTATAATTATTACCACTAACCTTATCTTTCATGAGCATACAAAACATATAAAGGTTGACTGTCATTATGTGTAAGATATAGTGATGAGAGAGATTATTTCTACACCCTACACTCAATCCTCGGAGCAACTAGCTGGCATCTTCACAATAAGTTTTGAGTATATGTATATTTAGGACTCTACATACCAAGCTAGACATAATAAATATATATTCTCTAGCTTGAGAAAGAGGGTATAATTATATTATGTATCAGAGTCTTATTAGTTAAATGGGTTATTGAATATCTCTTAGGATATTTGATAAATCCTATTTGTATGTACTCTCATACTTATTAGTGAATAACAACAATCATTCTCTCATTTCAACATTTCCTTTGTAAAATTTTAACAATTTATGTATGGTCTTTTTGATCTACACAACTAAATGTCTGGTTTTACATATAAGTGATATATTTACCATTGAAAATGATCTTCCACAATTGAGAATCTAAGCAAAAAAATTCTCCTAAGGGAATGATAATGAGAATCTTTTCTCTCTCAAGTGAAATTAGTTGAGTAATAAAAAATAGAAATGACAATTAAAAGGATAAAGCAACATAAGAGCTAAAAATCATCCAAGGTTATGCAAAACCTTTCTGAAAGCCGTTCGTGATCAAGAGTGGCATCATCTAAATCTGGAATCGCACCATTAACTCGAGGGGTATGCTACAAATCCAAGCAAAGATTCTAATCATCATTTATGAAATGCTAAGCAAAAAACTGTTATATTAGAGGTAGAAAGCGAATAACTAAATAAAGGAACAACAGCCACCACCAGGCTTGATCCCACTATATGGGAATGGCAACATGAATTCTTTCTCTCCATTTATTTCTATCAACCCCTACAATCTCTATTGTGTTATGTATGCTTAGACCCTCTTTCACTATATCTAACCATATAAGTTAGGTCTTCCTCGACCTCTTTTAACTAAATCATGATTAATTGATTCTCCCTTCTTTAAGGGTGCAATATGACTAAGGGTGATAAAATGGGTTGATGAATCAACTTTGGATCGACCTATTTTCAACCCGATTCATTTATAGCCAACCTAAATTCAATCTATTGATAAACAAGTTGAAAATTCAAACCTGAATTCAATTCATTTATAAATGGGTTGACCTAACACAACTTATTTAACTCGTTTATTCTACCAAATGAGTTAAATAAGTTGACTGACCTGTTTAACCCATTGAACCTGTTTCATCTTATCTAACATTGAATAGTAACCTTTAATATAAATAACATAAATATTAAATACAATCAAACTTTTAGTTACATATCTTAATAAATTTAAATTAAAAAATTATATATTTAATTCCTTATACAGGTTGATGGGCCACAAATGTCAAGCATATACAGTCATGCATATTGCATGTAGCCTTGATTTTAGCAGAAAACGTCATTCCTTTTCTCCACACTAAAACATCATTTTCCACAAGAAGAATCACATGGAAAATAAAGCAACTACACTAATCCAAAACTTAGAAGTATGCTAAGAGTTCTAAAATTAATCCCCTGAAACACATTCAAGTTAGATAGATAACAACAGGCATGATTATCTACACCCCTCTGTTTTATATCATAGCTTGATAGACAGTTCAAACTCTTGATCAGTTGACAAACCCCAGTACACAATTATTAGAAGAATCCTCAGGAAGCATGTCCATTTAATGGATGAAAATGTAAAGGTTAGTAAAGCACCCTACTATCCAGTACTTTCATAAAGAGAAGTACAAACTACCACTTCTCATAACAAACAATAATGCAGCAATTCTTCGTCCTTTTTCTTATACTACTGAATGATAAACACATCAATTATTTGTTTCTTTATAATGTGCATGAAAAGCACAAACTGGAAACCTGTCAACCCACATTAATTACATTTTTAAGTTTTAACCTTTGTGGAACATGTTAGACACCACATAGTCCTTTCAGCAAGAAGATATCATTCTTCCTGCTTTTTTTCTATTTGTTCTTTTGTGTTTCTCAAATGAAACAGGCATTGGAACATACCAATTAGTGTTATCAATTATCCAAAGTAAATTACAATTCCCAAAGGATTTAGAATTATAGATTTCAATAAGGAATCACCCAATGTACAGAAATTACTAAAACCATTAATGGATGGATATCTTATATAGTGGATCACTATGCTTAAACAGACCAGTCATGGTGAGCTAGAAGAAACAATTTAGAACAAGGATTTTTCCTTTCTAGTACAGACATGTAATGGGCTATAACATCTAAAAAAATAATTTCACAAATTCAGAAAGAATTAACATCATAATGAACAGGGAGTTTAAAATTTCAACCTAATGAACTCGACTTACAGAAAACAACAAGAAGAATTATTACATTAAACCGTGAACACAATTACCAGTGACCTATTAAAGTAACCAATTAGCTTCCCTACACAAATTTTGTTGAAGAAACAACCCACTTAAAAGTTAAAACATCGAAAAGTGTAACCAGTCCTTATTAACTTACTGGAATGGAGGCCAAATGAGATAGTCGCCTTCCCAACTTTCCATCTCGATTGGAAGTTTCTTCTGAAAGAATATTAGCAATAGTTATGTCATCGTCTATATCATGAAGACTACTTGAGCCAGAACTCCGACAGATTGTGTCATTTTGTTCTGACATTTCTCTTCAGAAGTTCATCATGCCGAAATCACCACATGCAAACATAAAAAATGATTATTCACACAACTTAAATTAGCTTGTTATAAAGTTAAGAAAGTTAAAGTATAAAAGTTTCATTTAAAATCCTCTGCAGACTGCAGAAGTGCAAAGTAAAATCTCGTGTGTCTCAGCAAACATCCAGCTTTGAAATGTTGCACCAGTATTCCTCCCTTTTCTTTCCTTTACCATGTATTACTCTTTTCCTCTCTGATCATAATAATTCACTATGTGGGTCATTTTTACATGAAATGATGTGAACTTGTCATAGAAATAAGATAACTAACACATTTGACATTGATGCATCCTCATAGAGATGAACTATTTTCTTTCTTTCAAATGGCTGTAGACTTTGAAGCATGGACATGGCAGTATGGGACACGTCGGACACCTCAAAACTGCAAATCCTAAAAAAAAGGGAGACCGAGATGTTGTTGGGCATGTCAACACATATTGATTATTAATTCATTAGTTGTCCTACAATATATCAGAAGTCAACAAAAAACTAACCACTAAAATACCATAAAAACAACCAAAATACAAAATCTAGTTGTCCAGAAAAATAACAAAAATCCAACATCATATTCCAAAATGGTGTCCAGGATATAAGGTTTTAGAAAGTGCATGCAATCTGCTTGATATGTACACTATGAAAATGATCCTGGCGTATCCATGAAGTGTCCTGGACATGTCCAGGAAGTTCCCTGGCCGTATCCAGGAAATGTCCTGGCCACGTCAGAAATTAAAAGAATATGACGTGCTGATTGTCATTTAGACATGTTCAAGGCCATGTCGTGCATGTGCCCATATAAGACACTGACACATCTGCTACGGAGTGTCTGTGCTGCCACCGCCGTAGATGTGTATTGTCCACAATATTTAAAGACCAAGGTCTGAGATTAAAAAGGTTATTCAAGACATCTGAAAACCAAGTATAGTATTTTTCAGGACTGATATGCTAGGCTAAGCATGAAAATTAAGAAATAAACAATATACATTTGTACCTATTTGTAAATCATAAACAAAGTAGATGCATGTTATTCAACAACTCACAAACAATAGCCACTAGCTCAATGCAAAATAATTCATCAAAATTGATTAGGTACAGAAATAACACCATCCAAACGAATAAAGAAAATGAGCTTTTGAAGATTGACTACAACAAAGAATTTCAAGGATATCAAGGAATTAAAATCTTATGAAGACACACAAAGAAAGAAAATGGGAAAAACCTTAAAATACATATTCCTGTATAAGAGAACAGTTCATGTAAACATAATCGTCACTCCTTTCAAAATACGAATAATGAATTAATGTAAATCACATTGATGTTTATCAACATCAGAAAACCAAGTTTGCCAGGAGATCAGCCAGATAAACAGCCAAACAGAAATCTTCCCTAGGGAGTTTGAACATGAAAATCGTAAACCAGCTGAAAATTAAAACAGATGAACTAATAAAAAAATCCAAGAAAAAAATTTATCTTATAACCAGAGAGAAATCTTCGAGTTTGGGAGCCCAGGTTAACGACAGAGTAAGAAAAATAATCCCGTGGTCCAAAGCTCATGCCTTTCTTTGTCTAACAAATTGATAGTTTTTAAATAGGGATCACAAAGATCAAACATGGTAAACCCAATACTAGCTCCACCAAATTTCGAAATACAAAAAATTAATAATAACTCCACCACCAAGATTGGGGGCACTACCACTACCACGAAATTCACAAGAACCAGGACCCAAACCATCAAAACACGAGAAACTAACAAGACCCAGTTCGTTTAATTACTTGAATAACAACCAGAACTGCCAATCTTTCCATGTATTCAGGAAAATTGGAGCACAGCATGTAAAAAAAAAACTGAATTTTGGAAGAAAGAAAGGGAAGCGGAGGTGTTCGAACCAGCTGAGGATGAAAGATGAATTGGGACGCCCCAAAGATCACAACGTGTGCCGATTCCCGTTGGAGTTGAGTGGATTAGTGGGTGGAGATGGAATTACTATGATGATGAGCTCATTGCACCAAAACGACGGGTTTGAGCTCATTACTGTGATGATAAGGATATAATTCATTTGTTTTTATGTTTGGGTATCCTTGTAAAAATATAAAATGCAGAATTATTTATATATAACCTCTATTTTGTACTCCAATATCAAAATAGCCCTGTGTATTCCATTCAATTTAAGGTGGCCTCCCTAGTCCTGAAAGAAATATCGAATTTCTCGAGTTTCAATAGATACATTTTTTTGAAAGAGACTTAAATGCACAATGAGCTCATTAAGATAAAAATGAGTTCATTATCAATTTAAGCTTAATTCAACTTGAAAATCAAAGTCCAAATCATAGTTATTGATCCCAATCATTTAAAATAGCTATATATAAAACTTCTTTTGAAGACATCTAGCATACTAATCTTATCATTTATAAACTCCATGGATGATCATTTATGGTTAGTTGTAACACCGAAAAATAATTGTGTAATACTAAAATGATTAGGGGGTAAATTTAGATTATCTTATTAATTAACTAACCATATAATTCAAGTTTATTTTTAAAAACAAAAAAAAAAAGAAAAGAGTGCCTACACAAAAAATTCGTTGTAGACACTGCAAGACCATTTGCCGAGAACACTAAATTGAGCTCATTTAAGCAAAAATGAGTTCCTAGTACATATGATATCCACCATTTTTTTTTGAACAAGTTGGTTGAGTTATCCTTAGTTATGATTGCCAAATAAATCTTGTAAAGATAATAATGTTATGTTTAAATTGATCTTGTAAATTCAATTACATAGAAGAAATTAGTCTCATAAAAATATAAATCTTCACTTGAAGTTATTTGAGAATTTAGTTAAGCGTAGCTTAATCAATTTGAACAAAAGATAACATGTTAATAAAAAAAAAGTATACGGATCCTAAAGTTGATTCCATCAATGTAACCACCATGACACTATTATAGCACCCCCTCCCTAAATGGTGTCAATGATGTGGGGGCAATTTTGGAGTCTATTTTGGAACTTGCATGCCTATACTCATATGTTTATGTCTACAACAAATGAATGGAGGAATTTGATGTTTCTTTCAAAATTAGAGGTATATATACTTAATTAGTTGAAAGAAAGGGATTTTCTATATTAAAGAAAAATATCAAGCAATATATGTAAATTACTCAAAAAGAATAATTCAATGGTGGAAACTTAAGTGGTTGCTTGCTTGCAAAAGCTATCATGACAAACTTGCTAAAAGAAAATACCAAGTGAAGGATTTGTATCAGTTACATAGAAAGTATGATTAGAAAAGTGATACATAAAATTAAAAGGAAAATGGTATCGAGATCCCTAATTCAACTCCTTTGTCGACCCCTTCAACGTGGCTTCTGATATGGAGGTCTCATGAAGCACATGCAACCTCACGCTCCCTCTCTCCTGTTGTTCTACAATTAACGTGATGGTTTCTTTTGTGTACATCTTTTGAGAGTTGAAAGGCGACATACGTTTCCTGTTTATCTTTTTTCTTCATTTTAAACTACTAAAACCTTCTTCCCCTTTCACCAAAAATCGCTTCGTCTTCTTCCCTTTTTCCCTTGTCTGCAACCACTAAAGCTTCTCCTTCTCCGATCTCGACATGAAATGGTACGAAAAAAGTGATAAGTTGTTGAGAGTAAATCTTATGAAATTGATAGTAGCAACTTTCTACAAAATCAGATAAAGAAGCCAAGTAAGGTTGCGAAAGATAATAAGGCATGTTGATCATTTTTTCTCTATTACTAGTATGTTATCTTTCTATCATTGTATGACATTATCTTCGTCTTCTTTGCATGTAGCTACTATTTCATCCATCTTGCTACACTTTTCCCTATTAGAGGAAATATGCAGATAAACTTAAATCTATTCAATGAGAGATTTTCTTCAAAACTCCATTTAAGCAATTTCTTCATATGGATCCCTTACGGATGGATAACCCCTTTGTCTAGAATCTAGCAACATATTATGATGCTAAAAAATATCAATTTTGCATTGCAAAATCTCTAGTAAAGCTCATTCCAATAGACATGGTTTTGCTTTTGAGGTTGTTTATTGCAAACGGTGCATCATTAGACCTTTATACATCTGCCTCCTCATTTTGGAGCGATGCTTCAGTGGCCTAAAAGATGTAGAGACCAAGTATTGTGAGAATGTACATCAAAATATTCTATCCAAAAAAGAGTCCCAACAAACATCAAAGGATAATGCGAAAGTTGTCAAGATTTTAATTTATTTCTTTTTGTATTATACCTCTTCCCCAATGATTCACTCCATGTCCCTAAAGGAACCTTCTATTATGTAGACAACTTGTCCACAATTGGAGAATTTTCATAGGAAACTGCATTTATAGAATCCACTCCCAATTATCTGAAGCCAAACATAAGCTACAAGTTAATGAAAATATTTGATTCGATTATATTGATGGTTATACAATAATTCTTTTAATAAGTATTACTTCCGTTATTTGATATTATAGAGCAAACTCATTGTGCTATTACATAGTAGTGTTATAGTGCTGTTACATATTGGTATCATTGTGCTATTATAATGGTATCATTGGAATGTCATAATGGTGGTTGTATGCTATTAGGCTTCTCCTCTTATTTGATGTTATAATAGTGTCATAGTGTACTCCTAGCAATGTCATTGGGGTGTCATAGTGTTGTCTATGTATTATTAAACTTCTCCTCTTATTTAATGTCATAGTGGTGTCATAGTGATGTTCTAATAGTGTCATTAGGGTCATAGCCTTGATATCAGAGTGGTGTCATACTTCTCCTCTTATTTGATATCAGAGTGGTGTTATTGGATTGTAATATATCATATTAATCATATTTATTTCTCCAGTATTATGTCATAGCCTTGGTTCTTTGAGCATTTTAATATCAACATAGCTGATACATCGAAAACTCTACCTCACATCAATCAATGGGGTTGTGAGTAGGATTTGTTGAAACTTTTCTCTTAGTCAAAGTAAAGTTTGCTCGACTTATCTAAAACCACTGTAAGTAAAACAAGTAAATCACTTAAGCAAGTTATTTATGTACAAAGTGTTTAAGTAAAATGTTATCTTTTCGTGTATGTAAGTAAGATTCCTTAAGATTACACTCATTGGTGAAGAGAAGGAACGATACAGGTTGCATGATGTAGTGGATCTTGAAGATGATGATTGGTCTTCTTTTGATGAGGCACCAGGATCATCAAAAGGTGATAGTGAACGTCCTGAGGGCAACACTAAAAACAACATGGAAACCATATTGAAAGTGTTAGACCATGTCAACCCTCTCACTTAGTGGGCCGAGGTAGCAAAATGAAGAACAACATGCTATGTTTAAGGCCTACCTTAAGGAGAAGAATGGCATAATAGTTCGTCTTAAAGTCTAGGTGAGGTCTCTTACGCAGGATATAGCCACTTTGATGGAAGAGGTAGAGGTCCTGAGGGCTTTCATCTTGAAAGAGAGTCGAGACCTTGAAATTCAAGTTGAAGAACCTAACCACCAACACCAAGACACAATGTTTGACTTGATAATTGGAGAAGTCCTCAATGATTTTGCAGGAGCAACTAGCACAGCCAACTCCCCAATGATTCGAGGATAAGGAGATAGGAAATGAGTAAGAGGAAGCAACAATCCCAAGAACCACCAATAGAGTAGAAGTAGCAATCCCAAGCAACTCCAATAAAGCAGGAGTAGCAACCCCCATGCAACAAAGAGACCTAACAGAAAGCAACAACCCCAAGCACCCCTAACAGTGTAGGAGTAAGAGCAAAAGCAAGAGCACCACCAAGCACCCCTAGTAGAGTAGGACCAGCAACCTCAAGCAACTCCAGCAGAGCAGGAGCAGCAACCCCAAGCAACAAAAAGATCCAGTAGAAAGCAATACTCAAAGCACCCCCAGCAACGTAGAGCAGGAAACAGCAACCTTAAGCACCCCCTGTAGCGTAGAGCATGAAGTAGCAACCCCAAGCACTCCCAACAGAGCAAAAGAAGCAACCCCAAGTAACCCCAGCATTGCAAGAGCAACAACCCCAAGCACCTCGAGCAGGGTAGGTGAAGCAACCCCAGCAATGCAAGAGCAACAACCCTAAGCAACCCTAGCAGAGAAAACAACTCCTACGAAGCTAATAAGTAGGAAGAAGTGAATGGCAACGAAGAAACCTAGGGAAGGACAAGGACAACAATTGGACGACACAAAGAAGCCAAAACAAGTATGATTTTTTTGTATTGTATAAATTCAAATGTACAATTCCTATCATTACTCTGTCATAATGTTGTCATTGTTGAGTCATGGAGTAGCCCGAGAAAGTTGTTGAAGAAGATGGTGGAAGGTAATGATTCTCCCCAATTAGTGATCTCACCCATTCCAAACATGTAATAAAATTCAAATGGTTAGATGGAATGGTTTTTTATGGTATAAATAGCAAAGAGAGGCAAGTATCAAGTACACTGACCAATTCCAAGTATCTAGATGAATCTATGTTATGGTATAGTGAACCAAATTGTTTGAAGAGATCACACTTTAAGGACACTCTTATGTATGGTACTTACATAGATTCAGATGTAAGAATTCACCATAGTCTCATCTACATAAATTTGTTCCTCATGTAATTATAGTTAACAAAGTGTTTTTTCTATCCCTTAGGTCATGTATTACTTCGTAAGCTCTTAGAAAAGGAGAGGGACTTTGGTCAATCATGAAAATATGTTATCTTCATAGGCACTAATGCAACTTAGTTTTTAGTCTAAGGGCAAATTGACGAAGCTCAAATAATGCTTGACAATATTGTGGACCATCTTTCACAAGTATACTACATTGCTCGACCTATTATGTCATTGGATCATGTAACAAATTCAAGTCGTCACCACCTAAACCAATAGCTTAATTAAAATTAAACATATTTAAATGCCTAATTTTAACAAAATAATTAAAGACTATCTAAAAAGCATCTATGCTACCAAGAACCTATAGTCTGCAGATAATGACCTCGATTATATGCACTAGTGCTAACTAGCTATTGTTTGTATCTACAACTGAGAAAGCACAAGAAAACACGTGTGAGCGACCAAAAAGTCACTCAACACACTCTACTAAAACCACAAGGAAACCAAACTAAAACTAGTGATATAAAATTCACTGGACTTTAAAACCGTTCCAAAACCACTCAATCTTTTCATTGCAATCACCAAGAATACAAGAAAACTATCTATATAGCAAAACAAGGCCCAACTAACCAAAACCTACGAAAAGCTGCTCTGAAACATCAAAAACCACATAGGGAGTTGAGCTACTCGGTGCTAAGCAACCACTCTGACCATAAATAGACCACTAAGGGCCACCCTAGCATCTACACTGCCATGGATAACCACCCTGTAGAGGAGTCTACCCATCTTGGCATCCAACCTCCTGTACGACCCTCAAAAGGCCAACCTCACCCACGAAAAGCCTACTCACTCTGCTCCTAAATGAGTTGTCCTCTCTCTTAGGACAAACCATAGGTTACGCTCTCTCGACGTATTAACCAGTGCTCGAATCCTACTCTGAGGTCCTACCAGCACCTACCAACAACTCAATACCTATAGCAACTAGGGCATCACGTTCAGCTACTCAAGTACATTAAGCCTTGATAACACTAGATACGGATGGTACCCTAAGTCTTGATACATAGAGCAATTGGAGTCTCATACCTCCAAGTCAGGATGGCACCTCGACTTGTTGACCTCAACCTTGTCCTCATAAACGGTAATCCAGGAGTTACATACCTCCATGGGAAGCCGAACATTCGCCTACGGTGTAACATCCCAAACCTTAACCTTCACACTTAATCACAATTAATGATAATTAATTAATGATTAAGTTATTTTAGTGAAGGTTACCAGCTAAGGTGTGTGGTGACTCATGAGTGTGTGAGGCCAAAGATGGATCAATAACGGATGCCATAGTGCCACTGAGACCTTAAGTCATAAGTTATTTCATGAATTATGGGTGTTTAGGATATTTCCTCCTTCTTCAAGGGTGTTTGTGCAAAATTTGTACAAAAAGATTATTAAAGAAATGTCTAATGGAGAGGACAGCAGTAGGGGATGGCATGCACGTTGTTTAAAAAAAAAAAGAGAAGAGAAGAGACCTGAGAAGCTGAGAAGAAGAAGAGAAAGAAAAGGAAGAGGGGTGGAACCGGAGTAGAGGAAGAAGAAGAAGGAGAAAAAATGGAAGAGAGGAGAAGAAAGAAAGGGAGAAAATTTGAGAAGGAAACTAGGAAGCTACAAGGAAGAAAGAAAGAAAGGAGAGAAGTAGAAGCTGTGAAAAAGAAGGGAAGAAGATGATCAAGGTACACACCCCCATTCTTTTTTATTCTTTTCATTCAAACTTAAGATTAGTATATTTTGCTAGTGAGGATGATTTGGATGCATGATATGAATTTTGTGGGTTTTTTAGTAGATTTTGATGAATTTTGAAGGTATGAGAATGATGACCCTATTGAGCTATTTGAGTCCTCTTGTTTCAATCATGTATAACTTGAGCTATGAGTATTGAAATTAAATGATTTTTGTTCCATTAGAGAGTAAAGTTGAAGATCTTTAATTTAGTAGACTACTTGTTAATTTTCGTGGCCTAAGGAAATACTAGCACTTGTGTGAAATTTGATGACCCATTAAGTATGCCAGATTGAGACTTATGGTTTCAAACATTTATATCTCAAATTATAGATGTGGGATTGGAGTGAAACTTGTCCCAAATGAAAGTAGACTTAGAATTATTGCTTTGAGAAGATTTATATAATATTTGGTTCACCGGAAGTTAGACCGCTAGAGGTCCAAACTCCGACGAATGGGTTTATTTCAGGACAGATTTATGTTTTCCAAAATCGCCTGAAACGACATACCGAAATTGTACAATACGCCAAATTAGGAGATTTCAACATACCAAATTTGACTGATATATTGAACTAGACCCTGAACCATCTTCAAGTATTTTAAGAGTTGATTAATACATACATACATACATACACACATACATACATACATACATACATAGATACATACATATATATCTATATATATTTAGTATCAGTTTTTTCATGGTTCTGTACTTATATATATATATATATTACTCTGTTTTTCAACTTTTATCTCTTTTTCCTTTTGCAACTTTCCTCTAGTATTAGGAGCCATTTCCCTGCAAAAATTCTCTATGATAAGAAGTCAGGTAGATTATTATTTTCTCCTTTTATAAAGCTTCCCTAGCACACCTCCCTAGCACACATAAGTGGCGCATATAGCCGGCGCACACCACTTCGCAGGCTGCAGGCTGCTGGCTTTCCACCTCCCATAGCTGTTACCTCCAGCAGCGAATATGCCATGGAATCTTCCAGGCTTTTCGTCTGCGAGGCTCTCCCAATTCCCATGAGTTACCCATGAGAAAATCCTATATAAGGACCCCCATAGGTAGCCATAGAAAAGGGGTTAGAAATCCTGAGTTGAAGTTAGAAACCCAGAATTCTGCAACTCTACTCTGAGCTAGCTTCTTGCACGAGCTATACCCTCTGTCCAGCAACCTATATTCGTTTTCTAGAGCACTCTCTTGCATCCCAAAGCACCCTTGGTCCTTCCAAAGCAACAAGGATTTCTTTATCTCTAAAATTTCGAGAGGGAACATCTTAAGAGGTAGGCCTTCTACCTCTTCTTTCTTTTCAGTTATATTTTCAGAAACATGATAAGACATGCTTGAAATCCTACGTATAGACTGTTTTATTCCATGTTTCATGAAGTTTTTCATATGATAAATATGCTTGTTCCCTATGCAAAATAATCTCCATACTAGTCTTTGCTTGTGTTTCTAGCATAAAGCTTGCATAAGTTGTCTTCTTTTTACCATTTCTTTGCACATAGCTTTGCCACGCACCCTTTATGTTTTTGCACATAGATATATGCTATGGTCATCGTTTACATGCATTCATCCAGAATATGTCTATGCTTTGGCATTTTGCATGCTTTCATACATGAACCCATCAACTTGTTTTAATCCTAAATGCATGATTTACATGATGATTTTCGATCGTATGCATCCCCATCATGTTTTCAGTTCTTAATAATGGCATGAACCCATTTGCACTAGCATGAATCATCCTACATCTCTGCTGGGGTGGATTCTGGATCAGATTGCAGTCTGATCCAGACTCCCTGGGGCACACCACTCAGGCACTCCTATCCCGTGCACCGTTCTGGCGCACTCAGCAGGTGCGCCAGACTGACTAGAGATCAGGCCACTTGCATTTAGCATCTTTGTTTGCATGGCTTTATCTGGGGTTTTGAGTTTGATTCTTTATGATGGATTCTCTGATGTGTCATGATGACACCTGCATGCTTTTCAGTCTTGATCAGATTTGTTTTCCAACCTTTTTCTCTGTTTTTATATTCAGTTTTAGGCTGAGTCTGGTAGGTCAACTACACCTTACTCCTTTGTGAGAACCATGTGCATCGCCCCAGGATCCAGTGGCTTGGCTGAATCATGCATTCTTCATCTAGTTCAAATAGGTGAGACCTTGTGTGAGGCTACTAGCCCTT
>JAMKQA010011710.1:0-19558 GCA_024699735.1 Posidonia australis
AAAATAAATGCACAAGATAGGGATGAGAGAAATTGAAAAACACAAGCGATTTATAGTGGTTCGGCAACCCCAGCCTAGTCCACTCTTCAAGATCCTCTTGAGATTTTTCCCTTATTCTTAAAACAATCAAGAACTTACTTGTTGGTTGTCCCACCAACTCCTTTCTTACTCCTCCCACTTCTCTATCCCCGAGAAGCTAGAGCCTTTGCCTGATGCTTTACAAGTTTGAGACTTCCCTCTCACAAAGCTCGATTACAACAATAGCTTTACAATATCGCTCGTGAGGAGAATAAATGACAGAAAGAATATAGAATTACAAGTATGTAGAGGTGTGTCATTATCGAGGCTTAATCGAGTCCTATTTATAGCCATAAGACCATCAAAAGATGTGTCTAACGACTAGAAAACAGTCACAAACGGCTAGTCTTTCGATATGCCGTTTTGACCTCTGGTATGCCGTTTCGATCATCAGTCTGCACTTGACGGGCAATTCGGTATGCCGAAATTATTTCGATATACCGATTTTTTCCTGAAACGGTATGCCTTTTCATCTCGGTATGCCGTTTCTGTCTTCATCTTTATCTCCTCAGTTTTTCCGGAATTCCGATGCTAGTGTCGTTTTCTCCTGCTTCGATATGCCGATTTGGTTTCTTCTTCTTTGAATTCGGAATGTCGATAGGTATACCGTTTTCTCCTGACTCGGTATGCCGTTTTCTTCTTCGGTATGCTGTTTTCTCCTGAATCGGTATGCCAAATTTTCCTTCGGTATGTCGATTTTGATACTTCATGAAACTCTATAAATATTTGACTTTTTACAAAATAAACCTTACATAACTTAATTACATTCTTCAATCCTTTTTTTGAGTACATAGATTTACAACATATAAATCCTTCAGCCTTTTATTTCTATGAAAATATATCCAGGTGTAATCATCAAAATAAACAAGATATTTCTAACAATAACCATGGAAGAATAGGAAATGTTGTCCCTAATCTTCAGGAAATGAATGGCATTCATTCTCCTCCTACACTTAACCATATTGTGAAAGAAGGAGGTGTTTAAATCCCTTTCTTTAAGCCAAAGGATTCTGGACTTTTGCTTCCAGTAAACTTCTTGTTCTTTAAGCAAGGTGTAATGTTCATTCAAAAGATCCCTCTTAAAAATCAAAATGTTATCTTGAATTTGTTGAGAATCTGCCAGGGCATCAATGGAAGCAATTTGGGATTCAATATATAATAATCTGTTATTTTGAGCCTCCCTAACAGGTCTAATCCAACCTCTAATCTCCTTCTTTAATAGTTTCAGTCTAAATGCAAATTTTACAATAGGGATGTTAGAAAGACAGATGGTGTGGGATCTTTGCCAGCAATTCTCTATGAAGGGTGCAAATCCCTCAATAAGCAACCAAGATTTATAGAATTTAAAAGAGATAGGACCCCAATCTATGGAAGTAGTATTAAGGGTGATAGGAATATGGTCAGATGTCACCCTAGAATTGCCCAAACAGTACGCATTAGAGAATTTATCAGCCCAAGCAAGTGATATGAGGAAACGATCTAGTCTGACCGTGGTGGGGGGGGGGATTGCATGTTGGACCAAGTGTACTTAAAATTACTTGGGGATAAATCCAATAAACAATTACTATCTATAAAATAATTGAAGAAATTCATATCAGAAGATATGTTATATCTAATAGAATGTTCATAGGGAAATCTAACTAAATTGAAGTCTCCGCCAATAATCTACTTGGAGTTTACCCTTGTGCTCAGGGAATTAAGTTCCTCGATAAATTCAGGTTTGAGTTTGTAATCACAAGGACCATAGACACCAGTAAGCCATCAGTCAAATCCATCACAGAGATTTCGAAAGTGTAAGGATAGACTATAAGAGGCAGCTATACTATTAATCAAAGTCATATCTCTATCATCCCATCCAATTAGAATCCCCCCAGAGGCACCTATCGAAGGAATAAAAGACTACCGGTTTAGAATACCAGCTCCCAGAAATCTGAGAACACTAGGAGAGAAATCATCGAATTTAGTTTCACTAATTATTAGTGTGTTACATTTATTAGTTTTAACAAAATTATTAATAACTCTTTTTTTCCTCTAGAGCCTAACCCTCTAATGTTCCAAGCTGAAATAATCATAAATAATTGATGGATATAGAGAGAGAGGCAAAGCCCTCAAGCAAATCTGCATTGTTCTTTAAGTTGATCCGAGGGAGATCTTGATCTTTCCTAATAGAATCTAGGAAAAGTTTTGCCTCTACTGTATCTTCCAGTAAAATACCCAATTTCTCACAAAAATGAGTGAAATGCTCATATGACTCCCAAGTGAGAGCATCATACGCCAAATTGCTAGTGTTCTCATCTGAACATGAGCTATCAATACTAGAATTAGCTGAAATAGATTTATCCAGATGTAAATCAGTATTCAAAGAGCCTGAATTGCCAAAGGGAAAAAAACTTGTACCTGGGGCATGTATTGGAGTGACAGGGTGGGTATCTGAGGCAACTTTAGAAGGACCAGACATGTCGTCCTTCTCCACACAGTCAAATACAGTAAGCATCTTTTTAAATTTAGCCAGAGAGAGATTTCTTGCTTTGATTTCAGCTTCCACAAATCTGGATGCTTCATCTGTAGATTGATTGATTCCAGAAGTGGGGCATAGGTCATGTTCAACACCTAAATTAGGAGATGGAGTGGGCAGGATGCCCGCAAAAGTTACAGAAGAAGGAATGGTGGGACTAATGGGTCTGGTCCAAACGTTTCTACCACCCTTAGGGTTCTTGTTACTCGTGCCACCCCTCCATCCCTTATTATTCTTGAATGACTTACGAGTGGGGTGAAGACCAGTAGAACCAGAAGAGGATGGAAGGGTCTTAGACGGCCAAGCAGGGAAGGAGCTCATGGTAGGATTGGAAAGGGAGGAGTTGGAAGGGCAAATATCCCAACTTCTACGATATCGAATAGGGTATACCAAACTTCCAAAAGCAAAGAAATGACAGTCAGGGATATCTTTACCTGGATGTACCCTGATTCGAACTCGAGAATACCCCAAAGATTTTGCAGAGTCCATAGATAGGTCAACCTTGAGTAACTCAGCAAAACCAGAGACCATATGGTGGAAGAGATCTACGTTCCAAAGATGGTGAGGTATGCCTTCTAACCTAATCCACTCCCCTTCTTCCTTGAGAGTGTGGACAGCATTGGAGTTAGGGGACCATGGGATAAAGGAGGCTTGGATCATTTGTAAGGAAGCACCATACATATTCAGACAGTCATTTCTAACTTTGGTTGAAGGGAAGACCATTGCCCGAAGAGAATGCCTGGACCTTTATTTCAGAGGCGCAAGGCCAACATGTCTTAATATGATCAGCTAATATATGTTGAGTTAGTTGGGTGGAGTGGGAGGTGACTATGACACTCCGAAAAAAGACTAATAAACGATCACACACGGCTTCGGAAAAAGGTAAAGTTGCAGGGAGGAGAGCAGATAAACCAGCCATATTATGAGTTTGCCGTATAGAAGGTTGAGTAGCCTGAAAAAATTGACAAATCGCTACCGAGTGAGTGGGAGATTTGCATTTGAAACAAACTCCAGCATAATTACATCGTTTTTTTTATGTCCTCTAAGACCACAATTAAAACATCTCCCAGTACAACGACAGAAAATTATCTGAGAGGTGACGGATCTCATACTAAACTAAGTGATTGCAAACAATTTTGGGAATTTTGTTTAGGATAGGAAAGGATAGTAGTGGAAGAAGTTAACCGGTAATAGCTACCACAACAACATTGAAATTGAAGTAGAATGTTTACTTACAAACATGGAAGTCATTTTACAAGAATTTCAATTTAGTATCTGTTTAACATGTTCAGACTAGAGTGGAATTTAATGGCTCAGATCTTTCTACATGTGTCAAGTTTTATGAATTTTGGTTCACATAGTTCTCTTATGTCCATGACTTTATACGTCTCCCAAAACCACCACTTGAAGGGTTGATCTTTCCATGTACATCTGTATCACGATTCTTCAAGACTTAATCCTTGCTAATGAAGAATACGATTCAGACAATGATCTTCAAACTGCATTGCATGATGTCTTTTTGGCAGTTAGTACATTTCATTTATATTTCAGTATTTATGACCATAATGCAACCAGAGTACATTTATACCTTAAATGGGGCTTCAGTGCTTCACCTTATACTTTTTGCTGGAAAAGTTATTTGTATACAACAATTTTTACACTAAATCATACACAATGAATCTCAATAATTAGATGATACCAAAAACGAATAAATAATACGACAGATCACACAAATGATACTAAAAAAACCTTAGCACAAAATTTAGTGTAAGAAATGATATACATGATCAGGAAAGTATGGATATGGACATGTACATAGAGAAACCCAAAGAGAATATTCCAGATACTCACAATGAAACATTACCAAGGATCCTGTACAGGCTTTCCGGCCCGCAATGATTATGTTACCTTTCAGGGTTCTCTGCTCTTGGCTGTACAATCCTCATGCAAATGAAGTCTACCTTTAAGTCGACAGAAAATGAGGCATTTAACATTCCTGAGCATTAATTAGGAAAAAGATCAAAAAATCAGCTCAATGCATGAACGCACAAACACACAAAATGGTGAACCACTGGAATAGATGATGCTGTATAGACCACTTGTTATTTAGAAATTAGTTATTCTTGAATCTCATTCTGTTCTTTTTCAGATTCATCATTCTCAGTTCCATTCAATTTCTTTAGCTTGGATACTAGAATCCACATGTTGGTCAATTCATTTTCCAGATAAGATTCCCTTTGTTTAGATTCCTCCACTTTTCTCTCAAGATCTGCTTCTCTTTGCTGCATCTCCATCAGTGCATTTTCCAGTGTCGTCTCTCTCTCAAAATTTGTGTTCTTATCTCGCTTCACAACCTGCTCTTGTCGCCTGACGCCTTTTTTGTTAGTATGGACTCCACTTCCGCCATTTACTCTTCGCTGACTGGAGTTTCTCAATGTTGCCAACTCCACTGCAAGTCTCTCATTGTAGTTCATGAGCTTAGTAACTTCTTCAGACAGTGCCTTAAGCTCCACTCCAGCAGCAGAAGCCAGGCCTTTAGCATAGGAGCTCTCTTCTACCAGCTTTTGGTTCCGGGCTTCTAAGTGACTCCTTGCATCAGTCAGTTCAGTCACTTTCTGCCTGAGTTCTTCAATCTCCAATACCTAAGTATAAAACAGCAGCACCATTGTTATTAAATAGAAATACAGAGGAACAAACATTATGAACTTTCATAGAAAAGATATGGATAGAGTATTTCTTTCTTCCAGAAAAAAGGCAGGCAACACGGTCAATTAACTACAGAGCAGTGTCTTTGCACCCATTCTGTCCATCCCAGACCTGTGCTTGCGGCTTCTATGATTCTGGATACAAATCCCAACCAATTACTACAAAATCCAATCCAGATCCTCATAAAGTCCATCATTCCCCAAACCACACTGGTTGCTAATGGAGAACGTATGTAAGTGTTGGGTTCTAGACAAACCGAGATCTGTTCACATTATGAAGTCCCAACCCACATAACGTACATCTTAACGTGAACGGCTTACTGGTCACCAAAGCTTTATGTATTTCCCACGACTACCAAACCAAGGTTCCACATATCCTAAAATGTCAGAACTCGTGAGTGACTTTAGCTCATTTCTCACAGATTTGTTATCTGTTTCTTCCACTCATGTCAAGTTTCCTATCAAACCTAAATCAGCAATCAGCTTCACAATCTTACGTCTGTTAGATTGCCATTTCCTGTTTTATGTCCTCATTACCCGTTTTGGTAAAATTGCAGATACAGTATTTTATGACTTTGAAAAGGTATGCATTTTTCCTTGAGACATTATTTACAAATCTAAATCAAGGCCTTACCAAATGTTTATACAATCTAGGCCTTACCAAATGTTTATACAATCTAGTTTATTTGAAAGCATCGGTCTGGAATTAAAGGAATATTGAGTCATCTAGGTCAACGAGCATGACTATTCTGAGTACCTGATCTTGCAGTACCATCTCTGTCTTCAAATCTCTTGATGGCGAATTTACTTCCTCCATGCATGATTCTGTTTGAGAAAGAACCCCTCCAGGACAATGCTCTAAAGGGGAGTCCCTTGATTCAAGTGTCACTGCAAGCTGTTCTTTCAGGGTAGAAATTGTTTCTTGCAACACTTCACATTCACAAATCTGTGGAGGGGAAAATATGTTGGTCAGAATATAGAGCAGCTACTTCTACTTGAATACATAATAAAGTCATGAAGATCAAGAGTCACAATAAGTCATTAACTATTAACCTTCTGCTGCAACTGATCTTGTATTACCCTGTTATCTGCAGTTTTAACCTGAAAAAGTATAAATTATTTAAAAATGATTGTAAACCATAATATTATTGTTTTAAAAACCAAACTAAACCAACATAGTTTAACTGTTCAAACCATGGTTCAACCACATTGAATTAATGGTTCAACCAATGGTAATCGCATCTTGACTTTCAATGTGATTGAACCACTGGTTCAATTTTTAAAATTTACGTTATAGAAGAATATAAAATTTGAAAGGCAACATAATTCTATTTCTACTGGATTCATCAAGCAAAACAATTCAAGTTAGAAATAATTATTTGACAGCACAAATTACCTCAAGCTCAAAAGACTTCTGGTTCAGTTGTTCTAGAACTTCGGCATAAGACTGTAAGAAGATGGAAAAATCAATAAAATTCATACTGTGATTAACAGTAAGAAGCAAATTTTCAAGAGAAAATGATCTTAACTGGTGAAAATTTCATATTATCCAACTTGTTTGGAGTAGCTAGAGTTGAATCAGCTATCTGCTTTTCCAGAGATAAAATCTGTCTGTTCCTGGCCTCGATTTCGTCACTTATCTTTCTAATTTCCAACTTCAAACAACAAAAGAGCAACATTGGAACCGTGTTTACCTGCTATTTAGCGAATGTATTGGAAAGCCTGGAAAAAGTATATACCTGAATGTGATCCTTCCTAGGACTATTTGATGCCTCCTCTGTAAGACGTTTAAGGATGCTCGAATGGAATGCTACTTCTCCTGATAAAATCTTCAATTGCTCTCTCAGCAAATCAATATGATCAATACTTTTCACAGTAGCCTGAAGAAAAATACATGTTACATAGCATATAAATATGGCAGTGTTGCCATAATGAGTATATGAACCAAGAGATGGACAGGAAATCTGCCAGGAAGTTCCATTAAGCACGTAACAATCAAAAGCTTCAAAAACGTTACGTGGCTGTTTTCTGGCATGGCTCAAAGATGAAGAACTATTTGAAATTCACAGAGTTCATATAACTATCAGTGTCAAGAAGTTTTGGATTGCAGAATACTAATTCTTGAAAACGTATTCAGAATTTCAAGTACCCATAGTGAAGGATAATAGTTCTTAATAAACATACCAATGGCTAATGTCATGGAGAGGTCTTCCCAACAGAATTTCAAGGAGGTGTCCTTGCATAAGCCAAGGACAATCGTTAAAGGTGAAGAAGATTGGCTCTCAACATATCACACGGTAGGGAGCCAGATGAGGAGAGAACTTTCTCAAATAGAAAGGTGATACTGGACTACTAGTCCATGATCTCAACAGAAACAAATACCAATTTTCAGTTGTCTTTTATCATAACACCATTGCTCTAATTCATCACAGAATCAAGGGTCAGATTGGGAATGAACTTTCCCAAACAAAAAGGTAATACTGGTTCTGTGATGTCAACGGAAACTAATACCAATGCATTTTATCATAAATTCATAACACCATCTCTCAGATACCAACTTCACACAGGCAAAAGCAACTATCATAAAATGTCTTTTGGTTATTGACTAGGTAGAATAGACAATAAAATATGGTTCTATTCCACACATGCTTTCAAAACTACTTCGCAACTTGTTTATAAATAGTAAAATAGACACTATAATGTACAAACTCTACACTAACTTCTGCATAATGTGCATATCATAACTACATGAGTTTTAAATTGCAATGGATTTGAAAAGTTATTAGTGTGATAGAAATTGAGGCACGTACTGGAGGTGTCTCCTGCACAGAATAATTTTCATTTGGAACTCTTGAATCCACAATGTCAAGCAAATCAGAGGCTCTATTCTCTGTGTTTAATGAATTTGAAATTCTGGGCTCTGCAGGACAGTTAATGCTGTCCGCTTGAGGAGTAGAAGGTGCAGTATGTGATTTTGTCTGACTGGATATATCACCATCAGAAGTAGCCAACATCGTAGCTGCACTATCCCGTTTCTGAAACAAAATACCAATTTTGAAGTAATAAGTAATCAGAAATTCAGAACATTTAAAAGCATTTAAAGTACATATATATATATTTCTATTTCATTCTGAGAACACTGAGAAGCAAGTGCATATCTACCCTTTCCATACAACATATTATCCAACTCCAACTAAACTAGGTTTATTGCTCATAAACATGAACAATGGTACACAATCCTTTCCTCCCATCCTTTAGAGTTCCAAACAGGAAGTCTGTTTCTTAGGATGCTGGTCATATGTTGGAAAGAATTAGCATGATGATTCAGGGGGAAAGTTCTGTAAAAAGAGTCCTACATCTGATGTGGTGAATCTCATTGCTTCCATATATTTTCTAAATTCCCTATTTGGATAGTGGTTCTTGGTGACTGGTGACAGTGATGATGATGGTAGAGATGAAGTTACAGCATGGTGGCACTAATAGTGTTTAGTGTTGATATGACAGCAAAAATAGTGGTGGTTTTGCAATGATGGTTCTGTTAGTGTTTGGAGAAGAATTTCAGTGGAATCAGGCCAAGGAGATGGAATGTGTCAACGGAAGCCCCTTTTGTGCTGTACTTGGGTTGACCTTGAGGATGGAACTGAAATTGGGAAGAACAAAATAATGGAAAGAAAAGGTTGCACACCTCCTTGTTGCACCTTAACTAGTCCTCACTTAATTCTCCTATTCTTTTTGAGAACATTATTTACTTTTCCTATCAAACATCCAAATTGCCCTTAAATCTAGTGCTCCACAAGAGATCCATTTAGTTTATTTAGCAACAGTCAAACCATGTACAGGGATCTATACTACGTACTAAATAATTGTGCTATGGGGCCACTAATATGAATATATGCTCAATTGCTCATTAGATCATAATATCCAGTGGTAGTGGTGCCAGGTACCCAAAGCAGGGGTGGACAACCCCGCTGGAATTTATAAAAGCCAAATGAGAAGTACTGCAATTTTATGATTTGTTTGCGTGTATATTTCTGACCCTAGTAAAAAAATTAGGACCCCACAAACTTGAGTTCCTGGCGGCATAGCCACAAACCCACAAAAGCTTTATATGCACAATTTCTGTTGCATTGACCATGAACCAACACTGATTTTTGTTGGTTGTAGGTCGTAAAGCATTGTCAAATAAATGGTCCTAAAAGGTCCTCAAGGCTGAATCAGGAACTAGGGGTCAAGTGACCTTGCAATATAATTCTCTTTATATTTATGACAGTTCAAATAATAATTGAGTTCAGCACAAAGTGCAGTTTGAGATTATCTAAACATTCACATTTTAATTAGAGGTCCATATTGCATGGCAATTTCCTTTGGGAGGCAATCTGGTAAGACATTTTTTGACACATACCCGCAGCTTGAACCAATTCAAAAGACCATACTTTCTGTTCGGTTTCTCCTCTTTGTTGAGATCATCAGTGCTCTCAGCATATCCTTCGAAAGGTGTCACAAACTCTCCATTTTCATCTTCTAAAGTCAAATCCCGTCTTCTATATGGCAGATAAGCTAGCTGCACATACACAGAAACCAAAACACAAGCTTACAGAGTACCTAACAACAACATTAACAGGACAGTGGAATTCATGCATTTAGGAATGGAGGGTTAGTGATTTTTATTATATGAACAACAAGAAAAAGTGATATTTGAAAAATTTCCGACAACATAAATCAGTGTGAATGAAAAAAGGATTTAAAGTACAGAAAAACATCAAACCTCCTCTTCCCCAAAAGAATGCCTTCGCCTTGGACCTGGACGTTGAGGGAATCGAGAAGATTCTGTTGCTTTTGTGGACACTAGAATAAGTTTTGTCAATCGTTGTATTCTTCCCAACAAAGCAGCTTTAGCGTCTTCCTCTTGCTCCAGCCTCGATTGCAGCTTGACGTGACCATCCTCTAGCTTCAAGAAAATGCAAAAGATAAGTTCATGGTAGAAGAGTGAACTCATACTCTAGGGACAATGTAAAATCAAGAGGACGCTTATAATTTATGTGTTTTGCAATGCAGGGAAAAATATGCTCCACGAAAAATGTATTCTAATCTATTGAAACTTTCCTACCAAGACAAATGGTCGTGGGAACAGGAAGATACAAGAAACTGAAATAAGAAATTATAAGACCTCATGTTCTTAGTACGAGGTACACTAACAAAATATACAGGACCAGATAGATAACATGCACACATTCATAGACACAAATACACTGACACACAATCTAACAACTTTTTAAGAAATCGAATCACTTGGTCTTGGTAATAGCAGGCATTCTAGAAGAAAAAAAATTGCTTGCTACCTACATATGTTCTATTCCTGCTTTCTCCAAAAACCAGTTACAAGGCCCATAAACCCCAGAGAGGAAAATTTAAAAGACTTGAAGACAACATGGCAGAAGCCATAAGCACATTAAATAGTTGTAAATGCATTATATTCCAATATTAACTATTTTAAACTGGAATAGCATGTGTTGCCGTGGAGATGACGAATTGTACGTCCTGGTTAGTCGATAGGGCATGACAAAAGGCCAATAGTTGAGCTACCTTTTGCTTCAGGAGAACAAGATCATCTTCTCCAAAAACTTTCATAGGACCCACAATGCCTTTTTTTAATTGTTCAAGTTCCTCTTTCAAGCATTGGATCTCATTTTGGTACTTCTTGATGAGGGATTTTTCATCAATTATCTGCACACATGAATTTGCCATTAGGATTGGTAAAAAAGAGAATAAAACTGGTAGCTGCATGAAAATGGAATCAACTGCATATTTACATGAAACATAAAGTAGCTGAAAAAGAATAAGGGAGCAACATTACAAATCAATAGAAAAAAGATTCACTTTTCATATCCATTTCCTCAACAGGCATGGATTTTCAGGCACAATCACATGTTTATCCCTTTGCAATGCAGGCCAAGGAACAAGAAATGAATTTCATTGAAATATCATTGTTAGATAATGTGGTTATCACATGGAAAGGATAGGAATTTCAATTCCCATGATGTCAGGGATATAAGGAAGAGATACCTTATTTTGTGATGCTTGAATCTCAATGCACTTCGCACGATGAGCAAACTTCAATGTGTTGTGTGTCTCTTCTGAATTGCTTGATGATGGGGTCACAGTGCAAATAAGCTGCATTATCAGATGTCAATCTTAAAAACTACTAATTCTGAAGTCTAAAGCTTGCTTGAGTACCATTATGATCACAGTAACAAGGAAGCCTGTTTCTCAAAACCTATTCTAGACCATATGAGCAGCATAAACAAAATTTCTCAAATAACTTACTGAAACACGACCCTGGCCACTTAAGGATGATTGTAGAAGCCTTGTTAATTTAGAATTCCGATATGGTATGTGTGTTGATGTTCCATCAGTTAATTTTGCAATCACCTGAGAACAAAATATACATAATAATAAACAGAAGAACCCCCTTACGATGGTATAAAAATAAGAAAAAATTCCACAATAATAACAAGAACCCGCTGGTAGGTCAACTAGCCTCCACTGGCAAGACAAAATTATATGATAATGAAAGTTTCCAAGAAACAGTTCCCAGAGCATAGAAAAAATTTGAACTAAAAGGCAGAAATTATTAACAGTAAAACACAATCACTTGCAAAAATAAGAACTTGATTTTTTTCTTAAAAGTTCTACACCCATTGGAATTCAAGCCCACAACACTCCAATTGGAGTAATAATGAATTAATCAAGTACCAAACGATAGCTTGAGTATAATGCAAGACAAATCATGTGATTGTGTTCATAATTAAAGACTTTATTCAGGAATTTCTAACAGATTTGCTTCCAACCATATACAGATGGGATATAACTGTATAAGATATTTGAAGATATTAGTTATTTATCATCACAAAATTTGGGTCATTAAATAAGCAAAATAAAAGTAGTGAAGACTAAAGCAAGAAAACAAGATGAACATTTGTGGTTAATTTCATAGTCATGTTGGTCCAAGATCTCACAGTTCCAAGTGTAAGAAGACTTTTATTGATATAGGAACCCTCTTTCCTTCGCACACCTGTAGTCTCGGCCCTAGAGCTCTCTGAACCTGCCAGATCAATCAGGTTCTGCAG
The DNA here is from genome assembly GCA_024699735.1 of Posidonia australis. Lineage (NCBI taxonomy): Eukaryota > Viridiplantae > Streptophyta > Magnoliopsida > Alismatales > Posidoniaceae > Posidonia > Posidonia australis. The sequence goes on from JAMKQA010011710.1 coordinate 12,426, forward strand.
ATATGAATAAAACAAACTAATAAGAAGGAAGATATTTAAGAAGAAATACGTGACAAAAATAGAAAGTAGAGATCACATTTATAATCATCAAGGAAGCCTCAAGATAAGCAACTGCTTAATGTGAAAACATATGATTATAAAAAATGAACTTACTAGCTGAGAAAGATTCACTGCTTCTCCTCCATTATAATCACCACAAGGACTGCTCTCTATCGTCTGCCACGGAATCAAATGTAAAAAGTATTACCTAATTACTTGAAAATTTTCAAGCAAGAGATTCCACAAGAATGCAGTTTTGTCAATAGCAATTTTGAGGAATAATTCAGAGTCTAAGAGCAAAGGAACGGATAGGACATCCCTAGTTCTCTTGATGAAATGGACATTACAAGATAATTACAAACAAAGTAAAACATTTTCTATAATAATGTAGGAGCCTGCGGCATAGAAATCTATTACTTGTGGAGTTTAAAAATATAGAATGGGCATATGCAAATTGAACTGGAATTTTTTATGCTGATTTAGCATCAACAACAACAAAAAAGATACTGCTGACTGCTGTTGCAGTCACATATGGGGTTATGATGCAATTGCTCCCCTGCTGCTACATTACCTTTCTACTTTTCTGCTTCTCAAAAAATCCTGTATGTTTCAGCAATTTGACTTTCATATTTTATGGATATTGTTAGAGATTCTATCACGAAAGACCATCCTCTAAGACAACGTTCAATGAATTTCTATGTGATGAACTGTTGAAATCTCAACTGCTAGTCAACAACTCACCATCAAAAGCAAGCATAATAAAAAAAAACATATTTAATGACATTTACAACATGTGCAATTGAATACCGAGGTTGTTATAGAAGATCCACAGTTGAAGTATTTAAGATGCGGTGCCCTAGCACCATCATATTGGCTGCTTATTTACTCGAATTCTTAGAGTCAACTTGATTTCATTATTTTATACCAAAATTTAGGCAAACTGCTCTAAAGTGGGTGGACTGGGACAGATCACTGATGTCCTTACAATCAATGTTAACCTTTATATAGGTACTCAACTTTGAAGGTCCATTGGAACCAGTGTAGGTGGTGAGTGCTATGCTCATTTTAACAGCTGGGTCATCTGAACTAGTAGGTTTTAATGGAGTTTAGCTGTTTAGGACTAGTAACCAGCTGAACGATCCTATAAGTTGGTAGATGTCCAGTTCAACTTCTGAAATTAAGAAATGGATTTCCTATAGCACAATTCCAACTTTGTCAGTCATTTGAACAGAAAAAACAACTTAATAAAAACAAAAGAAACAACAAAAAACCAAATTAGAGGCATTTTTTGGTTTGAAATTAAGATGAGCTGAGTACAATAATTCCAGAAGTCTTGAGAGCAGCAAAATAAAGTGATTAGAGTTTGGCAAAGAAGAGTAAGGGTACCAGTGTAAATATAGTATGACTTCTGCTGCTGAGTAAATTAAAATTGTTGGAGCCAACATGTCTGTGTTCTGCAGTGCAGTCAAAGCTCTTGAAAAATCAGTATATGACAGAAGAAATATTTCCACATCATTATAAGTAAGTAAGCGTGAGAGATGATATAGTATATGTTAATCAATTGCAATCTATTTCCATTACTAAATAAGAGCCAGGCTTCACTACAGGGGGAAAAAGCAAAATTTGATGAGGCTGTCAAAGCATAGTCATGGAACTTGTAAATCCAATTAATTAACACAGGCATTTCTATATTTCCATAAAATCTTCGTTGGAATGATAAAAGTCAATAAGCCTCATGAACATCATATGGACAAAAAACGTTTGTTTGAAATACAATTGAGCTTATGCATTCAAGCCAATTATATGTAAAAAAACAATAGTAATGAAAAATGTCACTGAATAATGAATACACAAGTGAACCACAAAAGAACAACTAGTACCAAAACAATAAAAAGGACCCATTTTGTTGTTTGTTTTAGAAAATTGTTACAACTTTCGGAATTGTCTATTTGAGCCAGTTGGCATCAACCATTTTAAAAAGTCATGCATAACTCAAAGCAGATGATGTCCTGTAATGAGGGTAAATTCACAAATAAAATGGCATAAATTATTAATCCATTTGGATTGTTAGTGTTAGAGTATAGTTATATTGAGTATATGGGTTAGTGGGTTATTGGATATCCATTTAGGCTTCTTAATCCTTTATATATATGTAACTCTCTCTATCTAATAAGAGTTTATGCTTTTTATCTCTCAATAATAACATGATATTAGAGCCCAAGCCTAAACCCTAGCTTCCTTACTCCCCCCTCCCCCAATCGTTGACCAGCCTACCTTGCCGGAAACCGCAATCGTCGCCAAGACCGCCGCCGGCCACCCCTCTTGCGCCACCACCGACCACCAATAGCCTCCCCAGAAGCTTCCGCCGTCGTCCTCCTCACCCCAACAGCCACCAGCCAGCCCTACAGCCACCATCGGCTGGTCTTGTAGCCATCATCAGGGTTTCCGACGATCCCCATCTTAGCGGAGGACCGTTCAACCCTTGTTTGCCACCATCCGACATCCAGGTTATGTCGTAGATCTTTTATAGTCTTGTTTTCTTGTCTGTGTGGGCGTGGATACATTAAATCCACATGGTTTTATGCCTCCAGACTGTGTGTTAGTATTTCCCGTAGCTTCTTTTGCTGTGCTTCAGCCCTATATACGTAAAAGTAGATCGTTATTTCCTATGTCTTGCAAAATCAGACCTTATATATCTCTGTTTTTATGATGGCTGCACGTGAATCATTGGTCAAACATCATAATGGCACTTCAGAAAAGTTAAGTGGCAAAAACTATCTACTGTAGACATAAAGTTTTGAGATCTTCATCATTGCACATAGGAAAATCAGCTATCTTACCAAACCTCCACTGGATAGAAAGGATGTGACTTATGACGACCGATTTGCAGATAATGTTGCCATTGTTTCATAGATGATCAACAATATGAAATCCACTATGGCTAAAGGGATTATGATGTTATGACCTGCAAAGAAGATCTGAGATACTCTACATCTTACTTATGGTCATGAAAAAAACATATCCAGAGTTTTTAAGGTATATGAAAAACTATTTTCTCTTCGTCAAGGGGATCGTTCTGTTCCAGAGCACTTCACGTTACTACATTCTTTACTAGACGAGCTTGAGATGAATCAGCCCTTGATGACTAATATTACACAGATGAAACAGTATCAAGAGGAGCTTGCAGTAGCGATTTATCTCTTCAGTCTGTCTCCTAAGCTCAACTCTCAAATCAGGGGACAGATCTTAGGAGCTGACAGTGTACTAGATCTGCAGACCACCTTTGCTCGGATTTTACGCATCTTTACAACCACTCCTTCATCCGCCTCAGATCAGTCTACTATGGCCGCCACACGTGGGCGAGGACGTGGTGGTTCTCGAGGTTGTGGCTGTACAGATTTTGGAGGACGCCATCGATGCACCCATTGTGGTAGGATAGGTCATCGTATTGTCCGATTTTGGGATTTACATGGTCAACCATCTTCTTCTTCGTCTGCACATGTTACTACAGAATCTATACCAACCACTTCCACCAGTGAAGAGCAAACAATCATCATCTCACAGGCTAATTATGACAAGTTTCTACAACTACAAGCCACTGACTCTACCGCCACTGTTTCTTATTCCACTTCCACAGGTACTAGTGTTCTCTTAGCCTCCAAGAATTCTTCCTAGATAATTGATTCTAGTGCTTCTTCTTACATATTAGGTACAAAAATTCTTTTTACTCGTCTATCACAATTGTCTGAAATTAGATCTATAGCTATTATTGATGGTCGGTCTTATTAATTTCTGGAGGAGTTGTGTAAGCCTTTTCCCAGCTCTTTCTTGATAAAGTCTTATATGTGCTTGATTTTCCTGTAAATTTCCTTTCCATTAGTGCAATTACCAAACAATTACTTTGTTGTATGACATTTTTCTCTTTTCCCTGTACTTTTCAAGATTTACAGACAGAGAAGAGAATTGATTTGGACCATGAGTGTGGAAATGGTGTGTACCTGTTGATTAGTGACAATATACCTCAGGAATTAGCGTCTGTGACGTTCACTTCAGAGTCGTCCTTACTGTGGCACTACCGATTGGGTAACCCTTCTCATAGGAAGCTACAACAAACTTTGCCATGGGTAACTATTTCACAGTTTGAGTTTGAGTCATGTCAGTTGAGAAAGCATCATCGTACTTCCTTTAGACAGTTACGTCTTGCATCCAGTTCTACCTTATTTGAGTTAGTACATTATAACATCTGGGGTCCCTCCAGAGTCTCGTCTGTGTCATGTCACTGATATTATATTATTTTTATTGATGATTTTTCTAAGATATCTTAAGTATATTTGTTAAAAGATCATAGTCATATTTTTTATGTACTCAAAGCTTTTATTTTAGAAATACAAAATCAGTTTGACACTACTCTGTAAGTGTTTGCATACTGATAATGCATTGGAGTTTATTCAAAACAAAGTTGAATATTATTGTGCATCTCTTGGGATCATACACCAAACTATATGTCCTCACACTTTCCAACAGAATAGGGTGACAAAGCGTAAACACAGACACATTCTTGATGTCACACGTACCATCATGTTACACATGAAGGTCCTCAAACACAATTTTTACTACCATCTACCTCATCAACAGAATGCCTTCCATCCCTCTTGGAGGGGAAATTCCTCTTCGGTGTCTTCAAAAATATATTACTTTGTTCTCTTTACCACCTAGGTTTTTGGTTGTGTAGCATTCGTCCAGGATCACTCACCTAGACTTGATAAACTTTCTCTCAGGACTATCAAATGTGTGTTTGTGGGATACTCCAGAACTCAACATGGATATCAGTGTTTTCATCAACCTTCTAATAGATATTTCGTGTCTGTTGATGTCACCTTTTTTGAGTCTTTGACATACTTTATGGAGTCTGGTACTGAGGGGGAGTGTACTCCTCCACCGTCGGTAGTTGCGTCTGTTCCTTTACCTACTGTTGTCCACCTAGCTCCAACAAACTCACCTCCCTTGCAGGTATATCAGCAACGTCAACGATCACTGCCTCCACCAACAGCAAAACCAGCTTCTTCTTCAAATGCAGATCCATCTCCCAATGACTTACATTTGCCTATTGCTCTAAAAAAAGGTAGTCGTTCCTCCATTGTTCATCCAATCTCCAATTTTATTGCCTATGATTCTTTACATCCACAGTTCCGTACATTTGCCTTGTCTCTTTCTTTTAAGTTCATCACCAGGAAGCACTTTTACTTCCCCAATAAGAGACAGCAATGGTTGAATAGTTAACAGCCCGTGGCACTTGGGAGTTGGTGACCCAACCTGTGGGAGTTCACATTGTCACTTGTCGCTGGGTTTATATTGTCAAATACAAAGCTGACGACACAGTTGATCAAATTGGTAGCTCGAAGATTCACTCAGACTTATGACATTGACTATGATCAAACTTTCTCTTCAGTGGCTCGCCTTAATTTATCAGGATTATTCTATCTGTAGCTATAAATAATTCCTAAGGAGATGTGCCAACTAGATGTAAAAAATGCCTTCTTGTATGGTGATCTTACAAAATCTGTCTTTATAGAGCAACTTCTAAGGTATGTTGCTCAGAGGGAGAGCAAAGTTTGCAAGCTCAAAAAGACAATCTATGACCTAAAACAAAGTCCCAGAGCATGGTTTAAGAAATTCAGCCATCTAATATTAAATAGAAGGTTCAACAAATGTGTTGTAGATCATTCAATTTTCTACAGGAGATCTGATCAAGGATGTATGCTACTTGTGGTTTATGTAGACGATATTCTAGTAGTGATCAAGGAGGCATTAAAAAAGTAAAAGAATACCTTACATCTCATTTTGTCATCAAAGACCGGACTCTTGAGATGTAAATCATAGAACTTTCCCATTGAGCAGTCACCACCCCTTTGGGATACCAGTTCTGAGTTGTTGGATGACCGAGGAAAGTATAAGAGGTTGATTAACAAGTTCATTTATTTGACAGTGACCAGACCAGTACGTTGTCAGTTTACTAAGTCAGTTCATGCATGAACCAAGGAAGATGCACTAAAGTGGAGCTTTGTGGGCTCTTTCCTATGTGAATAGTTCTCCAGGAAAAGGTCTGATCTATCAAAGGAATGACCATGTGAATGTCGTAGTAAACTCAGATTCAGGATATGCAGGAGATCGAGGAGATAGGAAGTCTATCTCCGGCTTTTGTACCTATATATGAGGGAACCTTGTCACATGGAAGAGCAATAAATAAAACGTAGTGTCACGTTCCAGTGCTGAGGCAGAGTACAGGTCCATGGCACAAACCACATGTGAGATGGTGTGGATCAGAAGATCTCTTTTCTTTCTGATCTTGGCTTCTCACTTGAGGTACCAATGTCTATGGTCTGTGATAATCAGGTGGCCATCTTCATTGTCAATAATCCTACATTCCATGAATGCACCAAGCATATCGAGGTCGATTGTCACTATGTTCGAGATATGATGTTGAAAAAGGTCATCTCTACTCCACATACTCAGTTGTCGAAGTAGCTAGCAGATGTCTTCACAAAGGATATAAGTATTGGGATATTCAAATCTCTATGTACCAACCTAGGTCTTCTCGATGTGTATGCTATAGCTTAAAGGGGAGTGTTAGAGTATAATCTTATTAAGTATATGAGTTAATGGATCATCGGATATTCATTTAGGCTCCTTAACCCTCTATATATACATAACTTTCTCAATCTAATAAGACTTTATGCTTTTTATCTCTCAATAACAACAGTTGGATTCAACTTATCCAAGTGTTTTGTGATGCTTTTAGCACAATAGTATTTCAGGACATGCATAAGACATTCCACCCTTAAATGCAATATCCAACCAAATAGCTTGACTGAGATTGTTGTCTAAAGTAAAAGTTGCAATATAAAGAGAAATCCATGCCATTCTGGAACACATGAATTTTGAACATATAACGATTTGACCTTAGTATCCAATCTTAGATGAACAAGTAACCAAGGAGTTGACCATGTATAATAGAGGAATGATCATGTGAAACATGAACTTAAATTCACAAATCAAGTCATTGTTTTCAACCCTTAGATGCATAAGATTTGCAT
>JAMKQA010011711.1:0-39773 GCA_024699735.1 Posidonia australis
ACTTATTGACCGAGAGGGGATTTGACAAGTTTCGGACTTACCAACCGAGAGATGGCAAGTTTCGGACTTACCGACTGAGAGAGGATATGGCAAGTTTCGGACCTACCGATCTAGAGATGGCAAGTTTTGGATTTACTGACCAAGCGAGAATATGGCAAGTTTCGGACTTACCGACCGAGAGGGGATTTGGCAAGTTTCGGTCTTACCGACCGAGAGATGGCAAGTTTTGGACTTATTGACCGAGAGGGGATTTGACAAGTTTCGGACTTACCAACCGAGAGATGGCAAGTTTCGGACTTACCGACTGAGAGAGGATATGGCAAGTTTCGGACCTACCGATCTAGAGATGGCAAGTTTTGGATTTACTGACCAAGCGAGAATATGGCAAGTTTCGGACTTACCGACCGAGAGGGGATTTGGCAAGTTTCGGTCTTACCGACCGAGAGATGGCAAGTTTTGGACTTATTGACCGAGAGGGGATTTGACAAGTTTCGGACTTACCAACCGAGAGATGGCAAGTTTCGGACTTACCGACTGAGAGAGGATATGGCAAGTTTCAGACCTACCGATCGAGAGATGGCAAGTTTTGGATTTACTGACCAAGCGAGAATATGGCAAGTTTCGGACTTACCAATTGAGAGATGACATGTTTCGGACTTACCGATTGAGAGAGGATACAGCAAGTGTCAGACTTACCAACCGAGAGATGAAAAGTTTCGAACTTACCGACCAAGAGAGGATATGGCAAATTTCAAACTTACTGACCAAGAGATGGCAAGTTTTGGACTTACCGACTGAGAGAGCATATGGCAAGTTTCAGACTTATCGACCGAGTGATGGCAAGCTTCGGAATTATTGACTGAGAGAGGATATGGCAAGTTTCAGATTTACCGATCGAGAGATGGCAAGTTTCAGACTTACCAACTAAGAGAGGATATGGCAAGTTTCGGACTTACCGACCGAGAAATGGCAAGTTCCGGACATACCGATCGAGAAGGGTTATGGCAAGTTTCGGACTTACTGACTGAGAGATGGCAAGTTTCAGACTTACCGATCGAGAAGGAGATATGGCAAGTTTCAGACTTACCAACCGAGAGATGGCAAGTTGACGGATGCCAATCAGATAGTTTGGGATATCAACCCGCTGGCAACGGCATGACAAGATATCAAACCTGTCAGTCAAAGGGGGAAGAGTTTACCAAACAGGATATGCTCTAGCCCTCGCATGAGGCTTAGAAGAAGATGAAAACGAGACTTGCTCGACTAGAGCAAGTCCAGTAGAGTAGATATTGCCAAGATTCATCCATTTGGAGCGAATCTGGGACAAGAACACCTATACCTCGCCAAGGTCTAGAAGAAGATGGATACAAGACTTGCTCGACTAAAGCAAGTCCAACAGAGCAGGCTAGATTCTGCCATAGCTAGTACAGAATTTTATAATGACTTCATTCGTCTAGGCCTAGGCAACAAAATGAAATTCTTGACTATTATTCGGGTGGTCCCTAGCGCCAAGTTGACAGGCAGAAGAGAGCAGTAGTTTGAACCAGTTAACCACATGTTGTCGCAATGGCGATTTCTACTTCTCATCAACCATAAGCAACTAAATGAGCTAGCCAAAAGTGTTCCGATGAATTTTATTATAGCAGTCAATGAAGTGATTACATGCATTTCAACTTGCAATGAACCAGTAGCATAACACAAATATCAAAAGTTTGTGTCATCCTTGGATCTCTTCGAGCCTGAAGCTTTGGTAAAAAGTGTATGGCTCAGAGCAACGCTGCAAATCGACCAGGTTTCTTCAATTTCGGCTTTATAATTTGTTGTGCAACCTTTCCCCTCTATGACTGCGAAATTTTTCGATTGTATGGAGCCACTAAGCAGGCGAGATAGCCCTTTAGTAATAGCATAGGAACTCGGAGGGTACTCTTGGAACTAGGCTGGCGTTAGCCCTTGAACAAATGAATCTTGCTGATAGCCAAACTATCACATCATGCAAACTAGATGATACTCAACTCCACCAGTTAGCCCTAACAGGATGATAAGCTGCATATCGGCTGAATTGAAGAAAGCTTCAAAATTATGAGTGGCTGAAGGAATGATGCGCCAGATGACTTTGTCTTCTGTTAAACCTTCCAACCGCTCATACTCCTTGCAAAACGAGGTGAGCGTGCAAGCATGACCACTTTGACAGTAGGATTCGGAAGCTGACTGTTGCAGGCATAAGACTTTTACACCCAGATGAGCAGCCAACCACACCTGTACAAAAGCTTCGCAACAATAAAAGTGCCGGCAATGTCGCAGTGAAAAGTCTAAAGGCAGGTAAGTTTCTACAAAGATAACTAGGGCCAAGTCTATCTGATTGATGATCACTGCCAAAGCAATCACAGTGACCTCAATGTTCACGATCGTCCGACCATGGCTGAAAACCAACTGTGACCATGCCAACCCGGGGGTCCAGCACGGAGTTGCGTTAGAGGGAGGAGATCACAGTCATGCCAAGATGGCAAAGGCGCAAGTTAGGATAAAAGTAAAAGAAAAGGAGTCACCACCTAGTCTTTTAAGGGAAAGACCAGGAGAACCACAAAAGATTGAATGCATGAGATGCTGATGCGAAAGCCAGATGTCTGCTAACCAGAGGATGGGTAAGGATTCTTATTACCCACGAGGAAGGTGTTAGGCACCCTCGTATGCCCGAAAAACTTGGTCTTTCAAGCCTAAATCACTTGTTAATGGTTGGATGAGTGCTTGCTAAGCCTAGATCATGTTCTAAAACATGCTAATATGAATGTCATGGCAAAACTGGATGGATGTGCGATGTGGTATGCGAAAACTATAAAGAAATCCACATGAAAAGATGAAATCACAAAATATAAAACAACAAAGAAAATCACATGAAATGATGAGGTTTTTGGAAAGAATGTTCGGGAAAATCATATTGATATCAAAAAGGTAAAAAGTAGGTCAACCCAAGTCCTCAAAATCGTGGAAAAAGTTATGAAAATAAAAGGAGAAAAATAATCTGCAAATGAGCCAATGTGGGCCTTTCGATCAATTAGTGTACGCCCTCGGGCGATAAAATTCAAATCAAATCAAAAGAAATCCGAGACATAGGAGCAAATCAAACCAGATATTGGATGAAAGATTCCGAAAGCAAAGTAAAGAAAGAAATCTACGAAAGAAAGGCATGATATGCAGGCTCGCTAAATAGGGATGCAAATGTGATGAAAAGTAATATGAAATGCATGAATAAGTGCCTAAATGTGAAAAAAATCTAAAGAATGGCTTGGACAATGACTATGCAAGATTAAATGCAAAATTGATATGCATGCTCATGAATTGGGGTCATAATGGCAATTTGGTAATTTTCCTGGTCAGATGTGATAAATGCATGTATGGGAGTGATGCATGATCTAAGTGATGCCAAAATGTATGTCAAATGTCCAGAAGATGTTATTTGCAAGAAAACGTAGAGAAGAAAAACAACAAAATGATGTAAACACAATAAAGGACAAGCATAAGGGCCAAGACGCAAAATTCACAAAAAGGAGTGAAACTTTGGATGAAAAATATGTTCATGACTTCTATTCTAACATGCAGATGATGGATCGAATGTTAATGTGGCATTGAGATGTGAAAATTGCACTTGGGTAATTGCCTAAAGACTTAGGGTTTAAAGTGCAAAATTCACACATAAGTGCAAATGTGACTAAAATGTGAGACTAATGATCAATTCACAGTGAAAACATGGTTTTTAAATGGAATCTATGATTAAATGCAAAATATGAAATGCAATGAGTGAAAAATATTCCAAAATATGCAAGAAAACATTTAAAACCCTAAATGAGGGATTTAGACATAATCTAAGGGCCTATATGCAAATTGTATGTGTTCAGGAATGAATTGATGTGAATCTAGGGATTTTTATGCAAAGTCTCAAGGCCTAAATGTGATGAAACTTGGGCTTTTATATTGGTCAATGTAATTATGAGGTTTGTCAGGGTTCAAGATGCAAAATTCTCAGAGAAAACTCATTTTTTAAACTTCAGGGTGCTTAATGCAAAAGATCAGGACTTAAATGTAAAGAAAATTCAATTTCAATGATATCAGTGTGATTTTTAAATCTTTTAGGGCTCAGATTACAAATTTCCTTGAGAAAAATCATTTTAAAAGATTCCAGGGGCTAAATGCAAATGTTCAAGACTTAAATGTAATAAAAACTCAATTTTAATGGTGATCAGTGTGATTTTAAAAATCTTCAGGGTTCAGAATGTAAATTTCACAAGGAAAACTCATTTTAAAAAGCTTCAAGGGCTTAAGGCAAATGTTTAGGAATTAAGTGTAAAGAAATCATGGTTCTAGGGACCTATATGTGATAAAACATGCATGAATATGTTAGGAATTAAAAAAGAAAATATATAGGGGGTCATATGCAAAACTCACAGAGAAAATAAAAGAACTATAAGTATTCTAAAACTACAATGGCTAAAATGTAAAAAGTAGGACCTAAAACAAATAAAAAAGGACCTAAATGCAATAATCTAAGGACCTAAACACAAAAACTTAGAACTAAAGGGCCTGGGCCCAAAACAATCTTCTTCGAAGATCGTCGGAGTATCACCAGCGTTCCCCCTCCGGCGATCACTCCGGGGATGTACAAACGGTGACTCAACGACGGGAGAAGGTGAGTAGTGACTGAGGAAGCATCATGGAGGCACGGCGACGGTCTTCGACGAGTCGAAAGGGACTGGGGAAGCCTGAAGTAAAAAATAATTATCCGTAGAGTGCCCCATTGCTATATGGTAATTGCAGTATAAATTTGCTTTAAACCACCACGGAAGTGGGTTCGGTTGTGGGCGAATTTCCGGAAGCCTCAGGAGTGATGCAACCTTAGAAAACACGACACTCAGTGGCTCAACCAGAGGAGTGTAATCCCTTATGGGTCGTTGAGGTTGTCTTGGTCCTAGGTTGTGCCCTTTCCTTGCCAGTGCAAGCTCGTAGATAGGCTCAGCGCTGGTGGTGATTCGTGATGTGCTTGGTGCCCTAGGTGTAGGGGTGTAGGCTACCTAACTTTGTGCTGGCAAGCTCACCACACTAACTGGCATAATGGAAGCTCCAACATATGGTACACCATTCTTGGCAGTATCCTTCTTTCGTGCATATCTGGTGTTGGATCCATTGTTGCTGACATTGTTGTTGCTGGTTCCTCCTGAAACTATGGTTTGCTTGGCGAATGCTGCTAATGCCGGAAAACTTCCACTATGCAGTGAGCTCTCGACACTGGTGCCAGCTTTGATCAGGCATGCGAAGGTGGAAATGGCTGGCTACGTTCCTCAGATTATTATCTCAATAGACTCCTCGTTAGAAGGTCTGTCGTGAACTTGTGAAGTGAGGGCTCGCCAACACCTGACATACTCCTTAAATGGCTCATGGGGCTTCCGCCTTGTCGTGACTAGGTCCTCACGCTTTGGGACCATGTCGAGATTGAATGAATACTGCTCCAGAAAAGCTTGGCTGAGGTCGTTCCAGGTCTTAATGGTGGTCATATCCAAAGATGTGAACCACTTTAAAGCTGAACCTATGAGGCTCTTCTGGAAAAGGCAAATAAGCAGTCTCTCATCAGCCTGTAATTGAGCAAGATCACCACAATACGTCCTAAGATTGGGTAGCCTTTCCCATTGTATTTTTCAAGCTCCAGGATGTGAAAGTTCAGAGGGAGTATATCCTCTAGAAAGTAGCAAAGGTCCCAGAAGGTGTAAGACTGGCGATCCCCGCCCTGCACTTGTTGTAATGCCCTCTCCAAGTCATTCATCCTGGTGAGAAGTGCATCTGGAGTTGTTGTTGACATTGATTGTGTAGCTGGGGTGGGTCCTGCATACGTTGTGTTTGTAGCACCCATGTGCTCCTCCGGATCTATCATCTCACCAACTAAAGTCGTGGCATGATGACCAACGTACCCGTGCATGTGTGTTGTTTGTGGTGGAATGAATGCTAAGGCCTGTATCTGATGCAAGGGTGTAGGAATGACAGTATGTTGTGTTGGGTGTGGTGTTGTGTGTGGGAGCAACAACTGCTGAACTAGTACGGCTTGGTTCATAGGCCGCTGTTTCACGCCAGTCCAAAAGGCTGACTACTAGGAGATGGATGGAATATGCTGTGGGTATAGTGATGATGATACTAATGGTAGAGAAGTGGTGCCTGTCGTTGAAACAACAAGGAGCTGTGGCGACGGTTGCGATGGTGGTGTGACTGGTGCAACATGAAATGCCTGAGCAGGTGAGGATGGATCTTTAGTTACAAGACAAACAGGTGTAGTCAAAGTAAGGTCCAAAGAAAAGGCCATGCTTTGCAGCCTCTGCGCAAGAGACAAAAGCTGTTGAGACTGCACGGTAAGAGAACCATCGGTAGAAGTACCGAGGGCCGGAAAAGCAAGCAGAAGAGATGTCAAAGGGGGCTGGAAGATCAAGGATCCTACGGGTTGAGTCCCTACAGATGAAGCAATCATAGCCAGCCATGTGTCAAGTGAAGTTGAACCAACCGAAGGATAGGACATTATCAGAACATATGCCCTAGTGGTGGTTATTGTAACTGCCTCAGTCATGAGCTCCAGACCAATCAGGGTCTACCAGTGTCCCGAACCTGGAGGACAAGGAACTCCATGTGCTTGGAAGTGGCTGTCATAGAGTGCAGGTGAAGTGACAAATGTCAAAGTAAAGGAGGAAGGAGGGGCGAAAACAGGGATCCCCTCCGAAGAAGCTGGTACAGAGGTCTTTGTGGCTCAGTGGGCCATAATGGACCGTGAACGGGTAAGGATGGGGCTGCGATTGCAAATTGGAGGACGACACCTACGAGGAGATATCGTCGGAAGTGACATATTGCTCAAGGAAAGATAGTCGAGAATGATGCCTCAAGACTGAGGTCACTGAAAGGAATTCCCATGCTCTGGCCTAGGAACTCGCACACAACACTCTATACTTAATAGAGGAAAAAAAACTTAATGTGCTAGTGAAGAAGAAAAGGCATAACAACAGAAGAAACAAGTGAGCTATGCAATTGTTTGTTAGGGTGGTATGAATGGCACACATGCACATGAATGCTACTAATATGCGCTCTCTCACCATGCATGTCCTGCATGGGGTTGACCACACGAGACACACTCATGGGTTTGGGTTTTGACTCTGGTTAGAAAAGTAAGGTTCCCATTCTAATCCTAGCCGTAATGCGGGCAGTGAACGAGTGGTGCGTTGGTGGCCTCGTCTCCTGCAGTAGCATAGAGTTGTACCCTCTACTAACACCGACATGACCCTGGACAAGGGAGGACAAACTAGCAACATGTTCTACGCCAAAGCTATAGAACGGGCTACCAAAATTGTTCTTCGCAAACTATGGGTGGACTCAGAGAAGAAGATGCATGCCCTATATGATCAATCATGCAATATGCTTTTGTGCCTTTTACTTGCGTTTTATTAAGCCAAGAGGATTGTAAGAATTTGACTCTAGTTGTGCCTTATTATTGGTTTGTCTGAGTTTGTGTGTTTTATTTTAACCAGATAAGGAGGCAAACATGTCTCTACTCTCCTAATCATAGGGGAAGAAAACACACAATCATGGCATCCAAACACTCAATCAACAAGCAAAAGGCATGAGCATGGCATGTGCCAGTGTAGTGCTCACAAGTAAGTGAAGAAAAGCATGCATCATAACAAAAGGCATGAATCAAGTCATGTGCTTGTGTGGTGTCATAGCAATAGTGTAAAAAAACATGTATAGTCACATATGTACAAACAAATAGAACAAGCAAATAAACACAAAGTGTATAGACCATAGACAAGCAAGAAAACCAAAACGAAAGCCAGAATCTGAGTTCCCTAGCAAAGTCGCCAGTTCTTGTGACCATGCTGGTGGAACCCTGCACGGCTATCCAAGGTGCATGGAAACACATGAGGAGTCCCGATATGATCATAGCGAAGATGGTGAATCCAGAGAAGGAGACTAGACTCGGAAACACCATGGAAAGATAAGAAAAGGATAAGAAAAAGGAGTCGCCACTTAGTCTTTTAATGGAAAGACGGGGACAACCAAACACAAAGGAAAAAACCTAAAGAAATCAAGGCGATGAAAACACATGTATGCTCCATGCCTAATGGATGCAACACTTGGCCATTCTAGGCCAGAGAAAGGGTAAGGATTCTTGTTACGCATGGCCATACGCTTGAAGAAATCGGTGTTTCCAGGTTTCCTATCCTGCTTGCTAATGATCAAGCGTGTGTATGCTTGTTTATCCCGAATGTACATGCCTAAGATGAATGCGAAAGTATGCCAAATCAAAGTAATGAATGAAAAGAAAAGGAATAATAAGAAAAATAATCCGAGGGACAATGTAGGCATTGTAAATGCCACTTTACTTTATGCCCTTGGACGATGACGAAAATCGTGAAAATCGGAAATATTCGGGAAGCATCTCGCAAAACAACGGAAAGTTAAGAAATCCAAAAATCAAATGAGAAAAAATAATCCTCGTTCGGGTCCATGTCGGTATTGTCAAGCCTGTTAATGTACGTCCTCGGGCAATGAACATCCAAATCAAATCAAAATCGTGAAAGTTGGAAGAAATCCGGAAAACAATATGAAAACCAAGTTTGAAATAAATTAGAAATGCGTGCATGATGCAAAGAAGAAGGCATGAGGATACATGTAAGAAAAAGGGTAGCAAAATGTACAAAGAGAAAGCATGTGTGAAATATGTAAATTCTAGGGGCCTCTATGCAAAAAACACATATCCTAAATAAAAGTTGAGATTCTGAGGCTAAATCAGCAAAAATGCTTAGGAAAATACATTTTATGTAATTTTGAAGAAGTTGGGGGTTAAATGTGCAAAACTGGGCATTTTTGGTCAAAATCAAAATTCCTAGGGTCCAATTTGCAAATTTGTCAGTAAAACTTGTGTTTAATGCAATTTGAAGAAATTCATGGTTAAATGTGCAAGATAATGGACTTATATTTGAAAACATGAATTTCTAGGGACTAACTACAAATTTACCCAAAAAAATGCATTTAGTGTGAAATCAGTGAAGTTCAAGGTTTAAAATGCTGAACACATTTGAGTAAACATTTAAATCTCCAAGGTTTAATTTGCAATTGTGCCAAAAAATAATGTATTCAAAACAATTTCAAAAAAATCTATGATTTTTTGTGCAAATTATGGACTTAAAATTAATGAAAAGTAAATCAAAGGGTTTTATGTCAAATATTAAAGCCTAGAAAACATTAATAAAAATGTACAAAGGTCACATTGTAATTTTACACAATAAAACATATTAAAATGATTAAAAACTAGTGTAGGGACCTAAAAGCAAAATAAAAGGACCTAGTTGCAAGAAAAGGAAAGAAAAAGAAGATTTTTCAAAAGAAACTTTTATTTAAAAAAAAAAAAAAGAACGACAGCTGCTGGCGACGAAACCTCGTCGTCGACGGCCATCTAGGATGCCATTCCAGGCCATCTCGATGCTTGATCTGCCATCCAAACCCACAATGAGTAAGAAGGAAGAAAGGGGGGAAGATCTAACAGCTCCGATTCAACAGCGAGCAGCCCCAGTCTTTCTCACAACTCACTCGCCGGCGTTGCGACTCAGGTGACAGCGATGGGGAAGAAAGGGTTACTAGAGGCTCCGGTGCGGTAGGCCAGGGCTCTAGGAAGGTTGAGGGAGCAGAGAGGAAGAATTCCCACCACTCAAAGGCAAGAAAAGGAGCTGCTCGTCCTTCGCCCGATCGAGCTCTGGTTTAGCTCCGGCGACGACGATTGCGGAGGTCATTCGGGGCTTGAATCGGGGTGATGAAGCTTCTGGAGTGTAGGGGGAGAGTAGAGGAAGGTTTCCTGATGCTCGGAGAGGTGCTGTGATGAGTGAAGCGCCTGGTCGATCCTCACTGTTCACATTCTTCTCCGACGATGGCGAAGGTGCGTCCGGTGGGCTTCTCTTGGAGGCTTCTAGAGCAGATGTCGCGGCGTCCAGAGGGTCGAGAAGCATGAAAGGGTCTATCCTAACCAAAATACACTCACTAGGGCATGAATCACACACTGGATTCGTGCCCTCACCTCCCTCATCGGAAAATCGGGTCTGATGACTCAAACATCCACTGATTTCAGCCAAGACAGCCACCTGACCCTACTGGAATCGATTGGGGAAGGTAGAGGAGGACCTAAGGGACTGAAATTGAATGGAATTAGACAGGGATCAGGGCTTACCTGAGCTGGCAGTGGAGGAGGTTGCTAGAGACCGTCAGGGCTCACCAGACCAGGCCTGAACTTTGATTTCTTCTTCTCTCTGAGCTTCCTCTCTGATCTGAGACTCCTCTAGTGACACTGGTTGGAAGAAAACTCTTTGGTTGCTCTCCTTTTAAATTTTCCAAGTTTTTTCTCTCCTTTTCCCCCCCTTTTTTCCCTTGCAAATGGGGGGGTATTTATAGGCTTGCAATGGCTAGGTAGTTTGTTATGGGTTATTATGGTTAGTTAGAGGTTGCCATGGTAGAGTGGGAAGCGGTTAGGGTTGGTATGGTGGAGTGGGAAGTGATTAGGGTTTTGGATTAGTGTTTAGGGTTAAGTTTAGGGTTTTAGGATAGGGTTTGCTAAGCCTATGGTTTTAGACTAGGGTTTAGGCTAGCCTAGGGTTTTGGGTTTAGGTTAGGTCTAGGGTTTAAGTTTAGGTTTAGGGTAAGGTCTCGGGTTTTACGCTAGGTCTAGGGTTTTGGGTTAGGGTTTAGGTTTAGGGTTAGGTCTAGGGTTTAGGTTTAGGGTCCAATTGCTAGCATATGGGGTATCTACACCTGTGCTCAGCTAAGGTGTGGATCATGTCCCAGATAGAAATGTTAGCTTTAGCTTTCTTTAGCTGAGCGGTTATGTTGGCTTATGGTTGGTCGTTTCTAGTGGGGACGGGTGGAGTTGCTCGTGGTGCAGGTGGTTGTGTGGTCTGAACTTGTAACTGGATAGGAACTGGTGCTACGGGTACTAGAGTTCTAGATGGTTGAGCTTCCAACTGGATGGGGTTTGGTGTTAGAGGACTAGGTCTAGGTGCTGGGGGTCTGTACACCCTACCCGATCGTGTTACCCTTGCACACATTTCTATGGCGAAATCATATGGAGCATGATGCGTGTCATAAGTGAGGGTAACTACCATCGGTGGACGAGCTTCTAGTTGCACTGGTACGGCTAGCGGATACAAAACTTGATTGTTCTGGGGTATTGGTGATTGGAAAGGTCTGGATTGTGGCCAAGCTAGGAGACAAACTGGTGTAGGTGGCTGGGGGTATATGATAGGCGGTGCTATAGTGTACTCCAGCTCAACAGTAGGATGAATCATGCTAATTGACTCTTTGAAGCCACCGAGGAAGGATCGATACAACTGACGCGGAAACATAGACGATACATCATGAATAAGATCGATGGCACGAATAGGGGATGTGACGGAATCAAGAGGAAAGACAGAATTGACTCCCAAGAAACCTAGTGCTCTTGCGGCAGAATGCTATGGTAAAGGCTGGCTAACTATGTTGGGGTGTGCTGGGGGTGGTTGCGTGGCTGCTGATGTAGGCAATGGGCCTGCCGCCTACGTACTAATCACGATGACCTTCTGGTTAATCAAGTCCTAGATAGCGTCCCTCAGTGTGAGGCAATTGTCCGTTGAGTGGCCTGTGATTCGATGGAAATTACAGAACGCGTTCGTATTGTACCACGCAGGGAGCGAACTTGGTGGCGGGCAAATCTCAAGCAGCCTCAAAAGGGATGCAACTTTAGGGAACACCTTGCTCAATGGCTCCACTAAAGGAGTATAGTGGCTTCTGTCACGGTGTTGTCACTTCGACTGTGGATGAGCTAATGGTGGGCGCATCCTAACTGGTGGGGTAGGGTATACTAGAGTGGCAGTGGAGGTGATGTGAGATGCATGAGGTGCTTTAAGTGTTGGTGTGGGTGCATAAACTACTTGGCACTGAGGGGATGTTTAAAATGATGAAACTATGAAACCATGCATGATAACAAGCCAATGGAAGAAAAGGTCACTATGAACCAAAAGTTGGGTAAGGATCCCTGTTACGCACGGGGAAGGTATTAGGCACCCCCGTGCTCTTGAGAAATTGGTCTTTCATGATTTTTTCGTTCACTTGTTGGCAATGTTGGCTTTACAGCCTGTTTCTGTACACCCAAGGGTGATATGCAATGCAATGCTATATGCAAGTTATGCCATATGCTAAACATGGGTAGGGAGATTGTATGGTATGTCCTAATGCTCTGAAGGATCACTTAGTCTGTGGTTCGAATATCAGTGCAAAGATATTACATTGAAATAGCCATGGATCCATATACACTGAGTGGCTAACGTCCTTGGTTCGCTACATGAAAAACCTAGTGTAGACACCCCATATGCTTGCAATGAGACCTTAAACCCAAAAAATACCAAAATCAAATTCAAAATCTTAAACTTAACTCAAAACTTAATCCAAAACTCCAGAATTGGTTCAAAACCTCAAAATTAATTCAAAACCAAATTTAAAACCCTAAATTCAACTCAATACCCTAAACTAAACCCTAAAACTAGCATTAATCCCTAAAACTAACTCAAAACCCTAAAATCAACTCAACATCCTAAAAGTCTCTTAAATCAAATTCAAAACCGTAACCTTAGACCTAAACCCAAGCACTAAACACTAAAACTAACTCAAAACCCTAAAATTAACTCAAAATCCTAAAAGTTTCTTAAATCAAATTCAAAATCCTAACCTTATACCTAAACCATAGTTCAAAACCCTAAAACCCTAAAGCCAACCTAAATCAAATTCAAAATCTAAAGCTAATCAAAACCCTAATTAAAACCCTAAGTCAAACCCTAAACCCTAGTTTCAAACCCAAACAACCTATAACAAATTCTCATCTTCACCATAACAACCTCTAACCAACTAAACAAACCCTAACCACTTCCAACTCCACCATAACAACCTATGACAACCTCTAACCACCTAAACAAACCCTAACCACTTCCTACTCCACCATAACCCCCTATAACCACCAAAACAAACCTAACTACTTCCCACCTTTGTCATAACAACCTATAACAACTTGTAACAACTTCCAACAACCTATAACTAGCCATAACCACTTATAAGAACCTACCCAGCCATTTGCAAGCCTATAAATACCCCCCATTTGCAAGGAGAAAAAAGGGGAGAAAAAGGAGGAAAAAACTTGGGAAAATCCAAAAGGAGAGCCACCAAGCTATTTTCTCTCGACCAAAGCAACTAGAGAGGTCCAGGATCAAAGAGGAAGCTCTGGGATGGGAAGAATTCTAGCTTCATGCGAGCTCCAGTGACCTCCGACGGCCAAACTCACTGCCAGCCTAGGTAAGCACTCCATAGACCTCAATTTTCTTCCAAAATAGTTTTTTGGATCTCCCCTTTCCTTCCCCAGTTGATTCTAGTAGAGCTAGAGGCTTTCCCTGGCTGGAATCAAAGCTCCAGGGGTCACCAGAGTTGTTTTCCAGTGACCTTGGTGGGGGCACGAATCAAATGATCGATCTGTGCCCCAATGTGCTCGAACCTTCCCCCACGATCCTTCCTTTGCTTCTTCGATCTTCGGGACGCCGTGGAACACCTCCAGCAAGCCTCCAGGAGCCAGTCGCTGGAATCGGGCTCCGTCGCTATTGTCGGAGAAGATGATTGGTAGTAGAGCTTGATCAGGTGCTTCTAGCCTCGTCGTGCCTCCTCGAGCATCAAGACATGATCCTTCGGCCTTCCCCAAGCTTCCAGAGCCACCATGACCTTGAATCGAGCTCTGGTTCTCCCTTGCAACCATCGTCGTCAGAACTCCGATGAAGTTCGATCGGGCGGAAGAGGAAGAAGGGCCCCATTCTTGCTACTGGATGGGGGGAAATCATCCACGTCGTGTTCCCAATCTTTCTAGACCCTTGAGCTACTGATCCGTTGCCTCCAAAGCCTCCTCCTTCCACGACGACGTCGCCGGAGATGCATCGACGACATCGCCAGAGATGCATCAACGGCAAGGGTGATAGGAGGAGGATTCCGACCATTGAAATCCCGATCCAAACCATTAGATCCCTTCCTCTTCTTCTTCTCTTGCTCCTAGTGGAGCCTGCTGCTTGATTAGGCATCGAGATGCCCTGGAAGGGCATCTCAAACAGTCGTCGACGATGGGACTCCATCGCCGGCGACTGCCACATTTTTTTTTAAAATAAAAATAAAAAATTGTTTTTATTTAAAAAAAACTTCTGATCCTTTCTTTTTCTTGCAAACAGATCTTTTTGGCTTACATTTTGGTCCTTGCATAGTTTTTTTAAAGTTTTTAAATAATATCTGTTTTGGAAATTGCAGAGGACCCCTTGTAAATCTGTATTAATGTTTTCCAGGCTTAAAAGTTTGATAAAAACCCCTAGAGTTACTTTTCATACATTTTCAGTCTAGAATTTTGCATAAAAAACCCTGAGCTTTACTAAAACTGTTCTGAACTCATATTTTTCTGGCATAATTACAAATTAAACCCTAGATATTCAAACATTTACTCAAATGTGCACAAAAATTACATTTAAAACCCTGAGCTTCATTTAAGAAGTTTTGAATGCATTTTTTCGGTCAAAATTGCAAATTAAACCTTGGGAATTTAAATATATACTCAAATGTGTTCAAAATTTGCATTTTAACCCTTGAATTTCACTTATTTCTCACAAAGTGCATATTTTCTACGGAGAAATTGCAGAATAGTCCCAGAACTTCCTATTTTCAAACATAAACTCTTTTTCTCTTGCACATTTAATCCAGAATTTCTTCAAAAAATGCATTAAACACATGTTACAGATTTACCCCTAGGAGTCCTAATTTTACAAAAAAAGCACAATTTTGCATATTTGACCCCAAATTTCTTCAAATTTACACAAAGTGTGTTTTCCTATGTATTTTTGATGATTTAGCCTTAGAATTTCAGTTTTCACTGAAAACATGTGAATTTTGCACAAAAGCCCTTGGAAATTACATATTTCACTTACACATGCATTTTGAACATTTTGTTCCTCTTTTTCATGCATACTTTCTCATTCCTTCTTCCTTGCATCGTGCACACTTTTCTAACTCATTTCAAACATGATTTTCTAATTGTTTCCCAGATTTCTTTCGACTTTTGCAACTTTGATTTGATTTGTTTTTCCATCACTCGAGAGCGTACATTAACAGGCTTAACAATGCCGATATTGACCCGAATGAGGATTATTTTCTCCAATTTGATTTTCTCGGATTTCTTCAAGTTTCTGCTGGTTTGAGTGATGCTTTCCGGGTATTCTCGATTTTCACGATTTTCCTCATCGCCCAAGGGTGTACAATAAAGTGGCATTATCAATGCCTATATATGTCCCTAGGATTATCATTTGTTTTCTCTTATCCACTTCTTTTCATTGATTTGGCATGTTTTCCAATCATATTAGGCATGTGCATTCAGAATAGGCAAGCATACACACAATGGACCATAAGCAAGCAAGAAACCTAGAAAGACCGAGTTCCTCAAGCACATGGGAGGGGCCTAACCCCTCCCCCATGCGTAACAAGAATCCTTACCCTTTCTCTGGCTCACATTGATTTATGCACTACATCCATTAGGCACAGAGCAGGCATATGTTTTCTTCGCCTTGGTTTCTTTTTGGTTTTTCCTTTGTGTTTGGTTTTCTTCGTTTTTCTATTAAATGACTAGGTCGTGACTCTTTTCCTTATCCTTTTCTTATCTTCCTTGGTGTTTCCGAGCCCAGCCTTCTTCTCCAAATTCATCATCTTCATTGTGACCGTATCGGGATTCCTCTTGTGCTTCCACGCAAATAGGAGAGCCGTGTAGGATCCCACTGGCATGGTCACTCCTAGGCTATCTTATGTAGATGAGTATGAAATCATGCATGTGTTATCCTAATATATCTAGGAGAACAAACAAAGAAAATCAAAGGCAAAACAAATCGGGAACCATGCTAAAAATCATGCCAAAATGCCACTGTTGGTGCACTGAAGTCGGTAGGTGCGCTAGACAGGTGCACTAGGATGGTGCTCCTGTCTGGTATGCCACATCAGTGCTACACTAATGTGTGCTAGCAATATGTGCCATTGAATTGAGACCCAGAAATTACAGAATAGATAGTAAACCGACTGATGTGCCATGCTATATGTGACATGTTAAAGGCTGTCTGAAAACTCCTCCTAGATGCCAGAAGATGCGTTTACATGAGAAGCATGATTCAAAAACATTTTTCTTACAAAAGATTCTCATGCCAGAAGATTCTCATGGGTTCATATGGGTTCCTTTTGGCTTCAAGTGCCATAGGCCATTGATGACTTATTCCGGAAGATCCAAGGGACATCCATGATGCAACCAGGAGAATCAAAGAAGAATGGGAGGAAATGAAAAAAATAAGAAACCCATAGTATGGATCATGGCTTTGTGCTTAGTGGATCAAAGACCTCACACAAGCCTCCACCCATCCATAAAACCAAGGTCTAATGCAAAATAAAACTGAGAGAGATAACCTCCAATCACAAATTAGGTCGAGCAAACATCCTAGGATAAAGCAACCAAAGAAAAAAAACCAAGGTAACTTAGTGAGCAAACATGAACTACTAAACAACATGCCATGCAAAATGAATTAACAAACTCTTATACAAGGTAAACCAAGCACATAAGCACCCAAACATATTCTATATGACATAAACTCAGACATAACCATAAAAAATATAGCAAATGAGATCTGATCCGAAACTAAAATACCGCAACAAAATGGCAACAATAGTGAAAATCAAACATATCATGTGAACATGGATAAAGCTAGATTACAAGAAATGAGAAGCTACATGACAAAAGGAGAGGTACTTACCTGACTAGAGTGATATTGTTCTTCCCACGAATGGCTTGAGATGGGCTCTAGATGGATGAAAAACAGAGGTCTCTTTCCTCCCAAGTTGCCTCCAAATGGTGCAAGATGAAGGGTTTTGTGGAGGGTATGGGTGAGGGGGATTTTCCTTACAGTAGGTGGGTGATTCCTTGCTCAAAGGTGTGAGTTTTTTTGCTTTGGACGGAGACTAGGCTATGGGTGTTTGTGCTAAGGTGCAAAAGCTCTTCCTTTTTCTCTTTTTTCAACCCCTTTTCCCAATGACTACCAAGGGTTTATATAGGGAGAGCATGGAAGTTCTAGAGACTCAAGAAACAAAAGGACCCCCCTAAGACCAGGTGAACGTTTGTTAGGTTGATTATGGTGGAGAGTAATAGCAGATTATGAATATAATGGCTGGAGTTTAGCTAGGAAAATGAACAGCCAGCGACCTGGGAATCGAGTTGGTGCGCCACCTATGTGTGCCAGTCTAGTGCACCAGTCTAGTGCGCCAGTGAGGTGCTCCAGGTATGTGTGGCAGCTATGTGCTCTACTTAGGTGTGCTTATTTAGTGCTCCAATAAGATGTGCATTAATAGTGTGCTACCCAAATGTACCGAAAAAAGTGTGCCATTCATCTATGCCGATAAAATGTGCTAAATAGGATGTTGGCTGCACAAGAAGGATTTTGGTTTTCTTGGGAAAGCAAGATCTGAATTCATCGCCACTAGATCCATCACAAGCCACCTCAAAAATCGAGGTGTCTACAACGAGAGTTCGGCGACATGATGTGGGGTTTCGCCTAGTCCTTTGATAGCAGTAGCAGGGATGAGGTGAAGGGAGACCCGTGGATTAAGTAGTTCCACCAGCTGGGTGCACCAACCTTTGATGGGCGCAACTCACCAGAGGAGTGTGAGGCTTGGTTCTGGAGGTGGAGAAGATCCTAGAGTGCATCGAGTGTCAAGTAGAGAAGTAGGTCTAGATCGCAGCATTTCAGCTCAAGGGTGCTACAGATCAGTGGTGGAAAGCCATGTGCCGCACCAAATTCCCAAATGTGGACCTGCTGATGACCTCTTGGGAGGAGTTATGAGAGGTGTTCTATGAGAGGTTTTTCCCTAAGCATGAGAGGGATAAGCTAGACAGAGAATTCAGGAACCAGTAGCAGGGAAGTCAGACTGTGGCAGAGTATGAGTCGTCCTTTCTTCTATTAGAGTAGTTCTATCAGACTGTAGTTTCTAAGAAGAACAAAGCCAAGAAATTCTTGGAAGGACTCAATCCTGTGCTGAGATCCAGAGTTATTGGCTTCAGATGCTAGACTTTAGTAGATACTGTTGAGCTTGCAAGCCATTATAAGGATGATCGTAAGCTGTTCCAGGAAGAGTATCCTAAGAAGGAAAAGGGGAGGAAGTCTGTCTCTAAACCTTCTATCTCCCGCCCCTCCATTTCTCGACCGTCAGTGACTGGAGTGCCAAGTTTCAGGAGTTCTGGTAGCTCTAGGAAGAAGTAGAAGGAGTGGCCTACATTTGGTAGAGAAGAGAGTGTGGGTTTCAAACATGTGAGATCCAACAGTGGCTCGAATATGGGACCATGCCACGTCTATGGCAACAAGGGGCATGTAGTGGCATAGTGTTGGCACAAGTAGAGGAGCTTAGACAGTGTAGTATGCTACAACTATGGGAAGTCCGGGCACTATCAAAAGGACTGTCCCAGTCAGCCAAAGCCAGCAGGAGATGCACCACGTCATCCTACTAAGGGGAGAGTGTTCTCCATTGCTACCCTAGATGCTAGTCCATTTGGAGATGTGGTTGAAGGTGAGAACTAGTACGGCTGTATGAGTTAAATCCTGTCTTGTAATAATGTATCCTATTGTGATCATCACTACCTTTTATTATGATTATGATTATGGTTATGGTGTGTTGATGATAGGATCTTTTCTTGTGGCTGATTGGATGGCCCTAGTCTTGTTTGACTTTGGGAGTTCATTTTCTTTTATCTTCAAGTCATTTACTTTTGAGATCGGGACCAGGCAAGCTAGATTGGCATTCCACTTGGATGTAGTCACTCCACTAGGAGAACACAGTCCGGCATGGAGGTATTTTAGACTAGTTGATGTACAGCTGGGGGATAGGAATTTTCATGTCAGTTTGATTATGATGGACATACAGGATTATGATGTTATCCTGGGAATGGACTGGTTGGCACAACATTTAGCCATGATAGATTATGCCAAGAGGAGAGTGTTGGTAGAGTGTCTAGGCCAAGGCTGGTGTGTGGTACAAGGTAGTAGACCTAGTGAGCCCAGAAAAGTGAGTTCTACTATCAAGGCCTATCATCATCTGGCAAGAGGCAGCGTGGGCTATTTGGCCTGTGTGATAGTTTCTACTTCACCTGCGATTGAGATTCAAGACTTGCTAGTGTTATGGGAATATCCTGATGTTTTTCCAAAGGAATTGCTTGGTATGCCACTGCACAGGAAAGTGGAGTTTGTGATTGATTTGGTGCCAGGATCAAGTCCTATTTCCAAGGCTCCTTATAGGATGGCACCTGTCGAATTGAGAAAGCTCTAGAATCAACTGTAGGAACTAATGGATAATGGATTTATTTGTCCTAGTGTTTTGCCTTAGGGAGTACCGGTCTTATTTGTGAAAAAGAAGGATGGTTCACTTCGGCTTTGTATAGACTACTAGATGCTGAACCAGATCACTATAAAGAACAAGTATCCATTGCCTAGGATTGATGATTTGTTCTATAAGTTGCACGGAGCATTAGTGTTTTCCAAGATAGATTTGACATCTGGATACCATCAATTGAGGATCAGTGAGCCAGATGTGTAGAACACAGCCTTTTGCATCCCTAAACCTAAACCCTAGTCCAAAACCCTAAACCTAGCCTAAACCATTGTCCAAAACCGTAAACCTAGGCTAAACCCTAATCCAAAACCTAAGACTTAGCAAACCCTAGTCCAAAATCCTAAACCTAGCCTAAACCCTAATCCAAAACCTTAAGCTAGCCTAAACCCTAACTTAAACCCTAAACCTAACCCTAAGCCCTAATCCAAAACCCTAACAACCTATAACAAACTCTAACAACACTAACCACTTCTCACTCCCACATAACAACCTCTAACCACCTATAACGACTTCTAACAACCTATAACAAACCCTAACTACATCCCACTCCACCATAACAACCTAACCACCTATAACAACTTCTAACAACCTATAACAAGCCTAACCACTTCCCACTCCACCATAACAACCCTAACCACTTCCCACTTCACCATAACCACCCATAACAAATTACCTAGCCATTGCAAGCCTATAAATACCCCCTCATTTACAAGAGAAAAAAGGGGGGAAAATGGAGAGGAAAAAACTTGGAAAATTTGAGAGGAGAGAAACCAAGGAGAATTGTTCCAATCAGAGCAACCAGAGGAAGCTCAGAGAGGAGAAAAATCAGAGTTCTGGCTAGCTCCGGCCACCTCTCCGGCGAGCTCCAGCGACTTCCTTCACTGCCAACTTAGGTAAGCCTCGATCCTCAATCTTCCTGAATCGATTCCAGTAATGCCAAGTAGTTTCCTTTGCCAGAATCAGAGGGTTTTGGTGTTGCTGAACCCGATTCTCCAGTAGGAGAGGTGGGGGCACAAATCCAGTGAGTGATTTGTGCCCTGGTGTGCTCAGTTTCATTAGGCTTGGTCTCTTCTTGCTCCTCCTCCACCCTGGAAGCCTCTCCCTCACTCTAGATGCCGTTGGAAGCAAGCCGCCGGATGCAACAACACCGTCATCAAAGAAGACGACCCTTGGAAGGGGTCAATTGGGCGCCTCCTGCTTCACCGCTTCTCTCTGACCCTTGATATATGATCCCCAACTCTTCCCCTACACACTGGAGCTTCCAGGATCTCGCATCGAAGTCCGATCGTGTCCTGCAGCCACTGTCGCTGGAGTCAACCAAGAGCTAGTTTGGGAGGAGGAAGAGCGACGCCATTCTTGCCTCTAGATGGTGGGAACTGCTCCTATCCGCACCGTCAGCCTTTCTAGAGCCTTGGTCCGTTGCTCTAGTGCCTTTAGTGACCTCTTCTTCTCTATCACCGTCATCGGAGACTTGATGACGGTGAGTGAGATGGGGAGGAGATTAGGACCGCTCGATGCCTTATCCAAGCCGTTGGATCTTCCACCTTTGTTCCCTCTTGCTCTTAGTGTGTTTGGATTCTAGATCAGGCATTGGGGAGGCCGTGAATGGCATCCCAGATGGCCATCGACGGCGAGGTTTCGTCGTCGACGGCCGTCGTGCTTTTTTTTTAAATAAAAACTTCTTTTGGATTAAACTCTGTTTCTTTTCTTTTCTGACAACCAAGTCCTTTTATTTTGAATTTAAGCCCCTACATTAGTTTTTTAATCATTTCAATAATGTTTCGTTTTGTAAAATTGCAATGTGATCCTTATGTTTTCTTTTTAATATTTTTCAAGCATTAAATTTTGACATAAAACCCTCTGTCTTAGTTTTCATTCATTTTAAATCCAGAATTTACACAAGAAACCCTGAACTTCATTAAAATTGTTTTGAATGAATGATTTTCTGGCACAATTGCAAACTAAACCCTAGAGATTCAAATTTTTACTCAAATGTGCTCAGAATTGCACTTTAAACCCTAAATTTCACAGAATTTACACTAAATGCATGATTTTATGGCTTATTTGCAGATCAATCCTTGGAAATTAATGTTTTCATACATGAGTTCATTATTTTACACATTTATGCCTGAATTTCTTCAAAATTGCATTATACACATGTTTTGCTGGCAAAACTACAGATTGGATCCTAGGAATCCTGATTTTTACCAAAAATGCACAGTTTTGCACATTTAACCCCCAACTTCCTTAAAATTGCACAAAATCCGTTTTCTTAGGCATTTTTGCTGATTTAGCCCCAAAATCTCAGCCCTTACTTAGGCACATGTAATTTTTTGCATAGAGGCCCGTGGAAATTTACATATTTCATTCATGCCTTCATTTTGCACATTTTGTTACCCATTTTTTTCATGCATATTTTCTCATGCTTACTTTCTTGCATCATGCACACATTTCGAACTTATTTCAAGCATAGTTCTCCCATCATTTTCGAGATTTCTTCTAATTTGCATGATTTTGATTTGATTTGGATTTTCTTCACCCAAGGGCGTACATTAAAAGGCTTGACAATGCCGACATTGACCCAGATGAGGATTATTTTCTCCCATTTGATTTTCTCGAATTTCTTAAGTTTCCGCTGGTGACCAAGCTAGTGGAACCCTACATGGCTCTCCTAGGTGCATGGAAGAACACGAGGAGTCCCGATACCGTCACGACGAAGATGGTGAATCCGAAGAAGACTGGGCTCGAAAACACCATAGAAAGATAAGAAAAGGATAAGTAAAGGAGTCATCACCTAGTTTTTTAATGGAAAAATCCAAAAGAAACCAAAGCGAAGAAAACATATGCATGCTCCATGCTTAATGGATGTAGTGCACAAATCAATGTGGGCTAGAGAATGGGTAAGGATTCTTGTTACTCATGGGGAAGGGCTTAGGCACCCCCATGCACCTGAGGAACTTTGTCTTTCTAGGTTTCCTACTTGCTAATGGTCTATTGTGTGTATGCTTACCTATTTGGAGTGTACATGCCTAATATGACTGGAAAACCTGTTAAATCAAAGAAAAGAAGTGAATAAGAGAAAACAAATGATAATCTGAGGGACAAATGTAGGCATTAATAATGCCACTTTACTGTACACCCTTGGGCGATGAAGAAAATCATGAAAATCAAGAATACTCAGAAAGAGTTACACAAATCAGTGGAAACTTGAAGAAATCCGAGAAAATCAAATTAGGGAAAATAATCCTCATTCGGGTCCGTGTCGGCATTGTTAAGCCTGTTAATGTATGCCCTCAGACGATGGAAAGCCAAATCAAATCACAATCGTAAAAGTCAGAAGAAATCCGAGAAACAATGTGAAAATTGAGTTTGAAACAAGTCAAAAGTGTGTACATAATGTAAGAAAGAAGGCATGAAAAACTATGCATGAAATGGGAAACAAAGTGTACAAAATGCATGTGTGAGTGGAAAATGTGAATTCCAGGGGCTTTTGTGCAAGATTCACATGTTCTGAGTGGAAACTGAAATTCTAAGGCTAAATAATCAAAAATACATAGGAAAACACATCTTGTGTAATTTTGAAGAAATTAGGGGTCAAATGTGCAAAACTGTGCTTTTTTAGTCAAATTCATGGTTCTTAGGGTTCAATATGCAATTTTTCCAATAAATCATGTATTTAATGCAATTCTAAAGAAATTCAGGGCTAATCGTGCAGGAAAAAGAGTTTATGCTTGAAAATAGGAAGTTCAGGGGCTATTCTGTATTTTTTCCCTAGAAATTATGCATTCAATGTAAAATCAGTGAAATTCATGGGCTAAAATGCAATTTGATTGGGTTTAATTTGCAATTTTGACAGATAAACATGCATTCAGAACTATTTTAACGAAGCCTAGGGTTTTATATGCAATGTTTGAGCACATTTGAGTAAATGTTTGAATATCTAGTGTTTAATTTGTAATTATGCCAAAAAAATATGAGTTCAGAACAGTTTTAGTAAAGCTCTGGGTTTTTTATGCAAATTTCTTGGGGTTTTTATGAAAACATTAATACAGATTTATAGGTGGTCCTCTGCAATTTTCGAAAACAAATATTATTAAAAAGAATTAAAAAACTATTGTAGGGACCTAAATGCAAGGAATAAGGACATGAATGTAAGAAAAAGAAAAGATCAGAAGTTTTGTTAAAAAAAGCGGTTATTTATTTTTTTTAAAGAAAAAATGAAATGGCAGCCCCCGCAGAAGAAACTCCGCCGTCAACGACCGCCTGGGATGCTCTTCCAGGGCCTCCTAATGCCTGATCGTGCATCAGGCCCCATTGGAAGCAAGAGGAGAAGGAGGGGAGGAGATCCATTGCTTTGGATCTAATGATTGACGGTTGGAGTTGGCCTCCCACCTCCCTCATTGTTGACACAACTCTGGCGACTGTGTCGAGGAAGAAGGTGGCTCCAGAGGCTGTTGCGCGGCGGTTCGAGACTCCTAGACTCTTAGGGACGCTGAGAGGATGATTTCCCCTAGCTTAGAGTCGAGAACGGCATCATCCCCCTCCTCCTCGATCCTGCTTGCCGTCGGCATTTCTTTCTCTGGCGAGCTTGGCTACTGGGGTGATCCGAGGCACGAAATGAAGTATTGGCTGCTCTAGAGTGCTGCTGGTGTGTCGTGGAAGGTTCTTGGATGCTTGGAGCGACGCAGTGAGGCTGGAGTCGACGATTCGAGGCTTACTGTTCACCTTCTTCCCTAGCGACGGCGAGGAACGTGACTCAAGAGAGCAGCTTCTGGAGGCTGGTAGCGGATGTTCCACGGCATCCCAAGGAGTGGAGAAGCAAGAGGAGAACCAAAGGGAGAGGATCGAGCACCTTGGGGCATGAATCATTCACTGGATTCGTGCCCCCACCTACGTCACCGAAGAACAACTCTGGTGACACCTGAAAACTTAATTCTAGCCAGGGAAATTCTCTAGCACTACTGGAATCAACTGGGGAAGGAAGAGGGAGATCTAGGAAACTATTTTGGAAGAAAATTGAGGTCTGTGGAGGGCATACTTGCGAGGACAGAAGTGTTGGTTGCTGGAGAGTGCTGGAGGTGGCCTGAAGTTGGAATTCTTCCCTTCTTGAGCTTCCTCTCTGATCCTGGACCTCTCTAGTTGCTTTGGTTGAGGGAAAAATAGCTTGGTTGCACTCCTTTTGATTTTTTCCTAGTTTTTCTCTCCTTTTTCTTCCTCCTTTTCTCCTTGCAAATGGGGGGTATTTATAGGCTTGCAAATGGCTAGGTTGTTTGAGTAGTTGGTTATGGTTAGTTAAAGGTTGTTGGAAGTTGTTACAAGTTATTATAGGTTGTTATGATGAAGGTGGGAAGTAGTTAGGTTTTTTTAGGTGGTTAAGGGTTGTTATAGGTTGTTATAGTGGAGTGGGAAGTGGTTAGAGTTTGTTTAGCTGGTTAGAGGTTGTTATAGGTTGTTATGGTGAGGGTGGGAATTGGTTATAGGTTTTAGGGTTTGACTTAGGGTTTTAATTTGGGTTTTGATTAGTTTTAGACTTTGGATTTGATTTAGGTTGGCTTTAGGGTTTTAGGGGTTTGTACTAGGGTTTAGGTCTAGGGTTAGGGTTTTGAATTTGATTTATGTGGATTTTTGGATTTTGAGTTAGTTTTATGATTTAGTACTGGGGTTTAAGTCTAGGGTTAAGGTTTTGAATTTGATTTAAGTGGATTTTAGGAATTTGAGTTAATTTTAGGGTTTTGAGTTAGTTTTAGGGTTTAGTGTTGTGGTTTAGGTATAGGGTTTGGGTTTTGAATTTGATTTAAGTGGATTTTAGGATTTTTAGTTCATTTTATGGTTTTGAGTTAGTTTTAGGGTTTTGTGCAAGGTTTTTGAATCTTTAATTTGATTTAGGTTAGTTTTAGGGTTTGAGGTCCCATTGGAAGCATATGGGGGTGTCTACACTGCTGTTTTGCGAGATGCTTTTCGAATATTTCCGATTTCCACGATTTTCCTCATCACCCGAGGGCATATAGTAAAGTGGCATTTTCAATGGCTACATTGTCCCTCGAATTATTTTCCATATTATTTCTTTTCTTTTTATTCATTTCTTTGATTTGGCATATTTTTTCATTCATCTTAGGCATGTGCATTTGGATAGACGAGCATACACACACTTGATCATTAGCAAGTAGGAAACTAAGAAAGATCGAATTCTTCGGGTGTATAGGGGTGCCTAACACCTTCTCTATGCTTATCAAGAATCCTTACCCTTTCTCTAGCCTACAATGGCCAAGTGTTGCATCCATTAGGCATGGAGCACACACGCATTTATTTGCATCATTTATCTTGCATTCATATGCTTTTTGGTTTTCCTCGTCTTTCTATTAAAAGACTAGGTGGCGACTCTTTTTCTTTATCCTTTTTTTATCTTTCCTTGGTGTTTCCGAGTGAAGTCTCCTTCTTCAGATTCACCATCTTTGTTGTGACTATATCGGGACTCCTCGTGTGTTTCCATGCACCTTGGAATTGTGTAGGGTTCCACCAGCATGGTCACAGGAATTGGCAACTCTGCTAGGGATAACCAAATTCTAGCTTTCGTTTTGGTTTTCTTACTTGCTTGTCATTGACCTATATAATTTGTGTTTGTTTGCTTGTTTGTACATATTTGACTGTACATGCCTTTTTACACCATTGCTATACCACCACACATGCACAAGACTTGATTCATGCCTTTTGTTATGATGGTTGCTTTTCTTCATTTACTTGTGAGCACTACATTAACACATGCCATGCTCATGCCTTTTGCTTGTTGATTGAGTGTTTGGATGCCACGATTGTGTGTTTTCTTCCCCTTTTTTGTATTTACCATGATTAGGAGAGTAGAGACATGTTTGCCTCCCTATCTGGTTAAAATAAAACACACATACTCAAACAAACAAATAATAAGGCATAACTAGAGACAAATGCTCACAATCCCTTGGCATAATAAAATGAAAGTAAAAGACACAAAAGCATATTGCATGATTGATCATATAGGGCATGCATCTTCTCCTCTGAGTCCACCCACAGTTTGTGAAGGACAATTCTAGTAGCCTGTTCTATAGCTTTGGCGTAGGGCGTGTTGCTAGTTTGTCCTCCCTTGTTTAGGGTCGTGTCAGTGTTAGTAGATGGTATAGCTCCATGCTACTGCAAGAGACGAGGCCACCAACGCACCACCCGTTCATTGCCTACGCTTCGGCCAGGATTTAGAATGAGAACCTTACTTTTCTGACTAGAGTCAAAACCCAAACCCATGAGCACGTCCCTTGTGGTCAACCCCATGCAAGACATGCATGGTGAGAGTGCGAATATTAGTAGCATTCATGTGCATGTGTGCCATTCATACACCCTAACGAACAATTGCATAGCTCACTTGTATCATCTGTTGTTTTGCCTTTTCTTCTTCGTTAACACATTAGGTTTTTTCCTCTATCAGGTAGAGAGTGTTGTGTGCGAGTACCTAGGCCAGAGCCTTTCAGTGACCTCAATCTTGAGGCATTGTTCTTGATTGTCTTTCCCGAAGCTATCCGTCACTTCCGACGATAGCTCCTTGTAGGTGTCGTCCTCTAGTTTGCAATCGTAGTCCCATCCTTACCCATTCACGGTCAATTATGGCCCAACGAGCCTTAGAGACCTTTGTACCGGCTGCTTCGGAGGGGATCCCTATTTCCACCCCTCCTTCCTCCTTTACTTTGACATCTGTCACTTCACCCACACACCATGATAGCCACTTCCAGGCACATGGATTTCCCTGTCCTCCAGTTTCGGGACATTGGCAAACCCTGATTGGTCTAGAGCTCATGACTGAGGAAGTTACTGTGACCACCACTAGGGAATCTGATCTCATAATGTCCGGTCTGTTGGTTCACCTCCACTCGACACATAGCTAACTGTGATTGCTTCATCTGTAGGAACTCAACCCTACCGGATCTTTGAACCTCTAGCCTCCTTTGATAACTCTTCGCTTGCTCTTCCGGCCTTGGTATTGCTACCGATGGTTCTCTTACTATGCAGTCTTAGTAGCTTCTGGCCCTTGCACAGAGGCTACAAAGCATGGCCTTCTCTTTGGATACAACTTTGACTACACCTATTTGTCCTGTTCCTAAAGATCCATCTTCGCCTGCTCAGGCATTTCATGTTGCACCAGACACACCACCACCGCAGCCGTCACCATAGCTCCTCGCTGTTTCAACAACAAGCGCCACTTCTCTACCATTAGTATCATCATCACTGGACCCAAAGCATATTCCTCCATTTACTGGTGCTCAGCCTTGTGGGCTGGCGGGAATACAACGGCCTATGAACCCAGCCATACCAGTTCAGCAGTTGTTACTCCTACACGTATCACCACGCCCAACACAGCATACTGTCATTCCTGCACCCTTGCATCAGATACAAGCCTTAACATTCATTCCACCACAAACAAGACATGTGCAGGGTACGCTGGTCATCATGCCACTACACTAGGTGGGGAGATGATAGATTCGGAGGAGCACATGGGTGTTACAAACATAGCATACGTGGGACCCGCACAACTGCACAATCAATGTCAGCAGCAACCCCAAATGCACTTCTCACCAGGATGAATGACTTGGAGAGAGCATTACGACAAGTGTAGGGCGAGGATCGCCAATCTTACACCTTCCGGGACATCTGTTACTTTCTAGAGGTTGTACTCCCTCCAAACTTTCACATCCCGAAGCTTGAAAAGTACAATGGGAAAGGCTGCCTAATCTTGCATCTTAGGGCATATTGCAGTGATCTTGCTCAGTTGCAGGCTAACGAGAGAATACTTATTTGGCTTTTCCAGAAGAGCCTCACAGATCCGGCTCTAAAGTGGTTCACATCTCTGGATATGACCACCATTAAGACCTGGAATGACCTCATCCAAGCTTTTATGGAGAAGTATTCATTCAATCTTGACATGGTCCCAAAGCACGAGGACCTAGTCGCAACAAGGCAAAAACCCCACGAGCCGTTCGAGGAGTACGTCGGGCGCTGACGAGCCCTCGCTTCATAAGTTCGCGATAGACTTTCTAATGAAGAATCTATCGACATAATAATCTGAGGAGCACAACCAGCCACAGGAGCCTTGCTGAGCATTCAGCCTATTTCCACTTTTGTATCCTTGATCAAAGCTAGCACCCATGTCGAGAGCTCACTACCTAGCGGAAGTTTTCCTACATTAGCAGCATTCGCCAAGCAAAGCATGGCTTCAGGAGGAACCAACAACAACAATGGCAGCAGCAATGGATCCAACACTAGATATGCACGAAAGGACACTGCCAAAAATGTTGTGGCATATGTAGGAGCTCCCGTTATGCCGGTAAGTGTGGTGAGCTCGCTAGCATAGAGTCAGGTAGTCTACACTCTTGCACCTAGGGCACCACACACATCACGAATCACCACCACCGTTGAGCCAGTCTACCAGCCCACATCGGCAATGCAAAGGGCGCAACCTAGGACCAAGATGACCTCAATGACTCGAGAGGGATTACATTCCTCTGGTTGAGTCATTGAGTGTCGTGTTTCCTAAGGTTGCGTCACTCCTAAGGCTTCTTGAAATTCATCCACCACCGAACCCACTTCTAGGTGGTTTAAAGCGGATTTATACTACAATTATCATTGAGCCGCGAGGCACTCTACGAATAACTTTTTTACACTCTGAGGTGCAATTCGAGACTTTATTGACCAGAAGGTCATCATTATCATCACGTAGGAGGCAGAGTCTGTGCCCGCGGCACCAACACTACATTCCCTTACATCTAGACATAGCAATATTGTCAATCGACCCTTACATAAGCATACACTTGGAACTTCAGACGTTCATTTCCTTTCTTCTATTTAGACTGCACCTTCATAGTTTGACCCTTCCCTTCTCATTCATGACATCTCAGGTCCTTTTCCTTATCAGCTCAGCCAATCTTTTATTGAAGCTTCCAGTTCTACAATCAACATGATCCAGCTAACTGCCAAACCAAAGCGCATAGTCGCCAAAACCTACCATGCAATCCACTTCATCATCAGTCTGTTTGCTAGCCAAACCAAAGCATGAACTAATCCACCAAATGCCAATACCCACTTCACCAGCTTTTGTCCCAATGGAATCGAAGGCCCGTGCTCCTGTAGTCGTTAACCTGACACAGGATACTCACCATATGCCTTACAGTTACACACAAAAATGTGTGCTGAGGTAACACAGTCAGGATGGGTGTACAAGGCCTCAGTTTTGGCTAGCAAGCCGAACCAGCCAACAACTTTATCTTCTCAACCAAGGAGCCAGCTTCCCAATCATATTCCCAAAGAAGTAGTCCCAAGAATTAACCCCACCACTGCCAAGGTGGATTCATCTGTAGCTGACATCACGGCCCAATTAAAGAAAGTTAAAGTAGGTATTTCCATTTGGGGCCTAATCCATACATCAGTTGAATAGTGGGAGGCCTTTCTCTGAGTTTTCTAGGCTGCCCATGTTTCCCCTATAATACAACCATCAGCCTTGGAAAGTATGGTTGGGATGATAGCTGTGCCACAGGAGATCTCCTTCTCTAGCTCAGAACTACCTCCAGAAGGAACCAATCATAACCAACCCCTGTTCATCACAGTGCAATATTAGAATTTCCACATTCCTCTTACTTTGGTGGATAATGGTGCAGGTTTAAATGTCTGCCCATTGCGAACTACAAATTAGGTTGGATTTAAATCCAAGGACATTACCCCAGTTGTGAAACGAATGACGGCATTTGACAACATGCACCATGATGCTCTAGGGATTTTGATCATTCCTCTAATCATTGGTCCTGCCCATTTCAAGGTTGAGTTATATGTTGTTGACCTTGATCCTTCCTTCAATCTCCTACTTGGGCGCCCTTGGCTCCACAAGCATCAAGTTATCCCCTCAAATCTTCATGGAATGATTAAGTTTCGCTGGAACAACGACATCATTGTTGTAATGGCAGAAAATCATAAAATGGAGAAGGTTGAGGCATTCTCTTTGGTATCTCTTCAAACTGTCTAGTTTAACCGCAAGCCTTCTGATGTACTAGTCAATTTCATTCCGATTCTTGAGCATGCCAGCCATTTGGCCATTTTTGGCAATTCTTTCTTGATGGTCGAGAATCTATCTCAAAGGTGGGGTACGAGAAAGGAGCACCTCACAGGGGGAATGGCCAAGAAATCGCCAAACAAATTGCCATGGAGAAAAGACGAGAGTTCTAAGGGTTAGGATACAAGTGGAAACCGCAAGATGGATTCTCGAGGTGTCGTAAGTTCCGAAAGCTTGTTATTCCACGGGATTTAACTAACTTTGTTAGTGTAGGATTGCTGGATCCCAATTAGAGTTGTTCTTGCAGAGTTTGAATGGAGTAAACCAATCAGCGGATCATAGTGGATCTGTGTTGAGGACTACTACTCTGAGGAAGAGGTCGTGGATTGTATAATAGATTTGACATCGTCCTTTCCACCAGGGATAGCTATGCTGGCATTGCCACCTCTAGAATCAGCCGATGGTGTTCTTACAGATCCGGTTGCTATCTTGGTTTCAACAGGAGCAGCCTTAGCCATAGCTTCATCGATATATCAGTTAGCTTTGATGGGGTTATAGTCAGGACAGCTGAAATCACTACTTGAAGTACCATAAACTACTAGTGCCTACTATGTGGATTTTGCCTCTGATGAAGATGAGGGAGATGTTGTAGTAGCACAAGTTGACAGCATGCTTAGTGATTTGGAAGTCCTATTTTAGAAGCAGTTGGCGGCACTGGCAGAAGACACACCAGGTGAACTCAGGCATAGAAAAGGAAAAGCAATAATGATGGAATACATTGTAGAGCAGACAATTTCACAAGGTCAGACTGCTATTGTGGCCCCAGAAGAGGAAAGATCACTGAACGCTAGACCAGAAGAGTTTATCTCCAATCAACCGGGAAGTTGGTCTAGGTGGTACTATCAGTCTTGGCCCCACTTGAGCAGTGAGGTCCAAAAAAAAAAGATCCTGAGTTAGGCTCAGGAGAGAATGCAAGCGGCAGCACTCACATCAGTCAATTAGAGGACAGCTACCCAGCTATCACGCACATTGTACATACCATTCAAGAAAACCAGAAAAGTAAAAATTGTTATCCACATAATAAGGCCGTGAAGCAAGTGAAACAGCCAGGTACGTCTACAAGTTTGGAAATGTCAAAATCTGAGATCGTCATAGGTGCATACATGAAGGCCAAAGTCACAGTAACCATTCTAAAGCATCAGTAAGGGCAGAATGCGGAGAAATTGCATACCTTTGGAGACACGGATCCATCATTCCAGCAAGAAGTCCTTCCCGAACTTATTGCATATGAAGAGGAGGATGATGTAGAAATAAAGGAAGAAAGTCATGACACACTAGATTTCCAGTCGTATGATAATGATCCAGAAGGCCCGAACTTGCATGTAGAAGAGGAAACTAAGTTTGTAAACATTGGCACCACTGAAGATGTCAAGGAAGTGTGAATTAGTGCCAGACTCATAGCATAGGCCAGGGCAGAACTTGTTATGCTCCTCCGAGAATATGCAGATATCTTCTCCTGGAGTTAGGATGACATGGTTGGGCTAGACGTTGAGGTAGTGGTGGACACATTACTACTTAAGCCTAACGTCAAGTCGGGTAAATAGAAATTGCGTAGATGGCAACCACAGTGGCTGTTGAAATTGAAAGAGGAAATAATGAAGAAGCACAAGGTCAACTTTCTAACGGTCGTCCTCTACTAAGAGTGGTTAGCAAATGTGGGTTAGTGCCTAAGAAAGATGGTTGGGTTCGAATGTGTATTGATTATAGAGACCTAAACAAAGCAAGCCCAAAGGATGATTGTCCACTCCTGTACATTGATGTATTGGTGGATAATCCTACAGGACACAAAATGTTGTCATTCATGGATCGATTCTCAGGTTATAATCAAATCAGAATGGTGGAAGAGGATATGGGGAAAATGTCCTTTATCACCCCATAGGGAGTGTTCTGTTACAGAGTTATGCCATTTGGGCTCAAGAATGCTGAGGCCACATATCAAATGGCGATGGCAGCATTATTCCATGATCTCATGCACCAGGACATCGAGGTTTACGTGGATGATATGATAGCCAAGTCAAAGGAGCCAAAAGAACACATTGCTTGTTTAAGGAAGCTGTTCAACAGCTTGCGGAAATTAAAGTTGTGGCTTAACCCCAACAAGTGTGTATTTGGTGTGTCATTAGGAAAGCTACTAGGATAAATCATTAGCCAAAAAAGAATAGAGGTAGATTTGAACAAGGCTAAAGCCATCATCGAGATGCGTCCTCCTACAACAAAAAAAGATGTCTGAGGGTTGCTAGGGTGGTTGTAATATATCAGCCGGTTCATTGCCCAATTGACACCAATTTGTGAGTCGATTTTCAAGCTCTTGAGGAAGAATGCATAGATCCACTGGAGTGAAGAATGCCAAGAAGCTTTTGACAAAATCAAGAAGCTCTTGGTATGGCCACCAGACTTAGTTCCTCCAACACCAGGGCGTCCTCTGTTGCACTATTTGTCAGTAACACAACATTCAATGGACGTAGTCTTCGATCAACATGATGAAACAAGCCGCAAGGAGAGGGCCATTTAATATTTGAGTAAAAAGTTCAATGATTGCGAGGTTAAGTATACTGCAATCAAAAAAGTTTGCTTATCCCTCATTTGGGCCACACAATGCCTGAGCCATTACATGATGGCATATCCAGTTCTATTAATGTGCCGTCATGAGCCTATGAAATACCTATTCCAAAAACCTGCACTGGTGGGTAGATGCATCAAGTGGTAGGTGCTCTTATCTTAGTTTGATATCACTTTTGTCACTCAGAAATCCATGAAGGGGCCGACCGTGGCAAATCACTTAGCAGATTTACCATTGCCAGAGTATCAACCCCTGCAGACTCAGTTCCTTGATGAGGATATAATGTTTGTCATGGAAGAGGATGAGTCAGTAGACCCTCGAGACAAAGAGTGGTGGCATCTCTACTTTGATGGCGCAGTTAATAGGAGAGGCATGGGCATCGGTGTAGTACTAGAGACCCCGCATGGCCAGATGATCCCACTTGCTCGAAAGTTAACCTTTGTGTGCACCAATAATGTGGCAGAGTGAGAGGCATGTATTCTTGGCTTGTGGGTTGCATTAGAACATGGTGCACGGAAACTACATGTGCATGGTGATGCCATGTTCATCATCTCATAGGTTAATGGCAACTGGAAAACAAAGGACTTGAAACTAGTGCCATACCATAACCATCTTCTAAGGCTAATGGCCAAGTTTGAGGAAATACGTTTTTCCTTCATGAATAGGGCCAAGAATGCTTGCGCTAGCCACTCTCGCATCGTAGTTGTCCATACTAGAGGATGACACGGTAAAAGTGTCGGTAACTTGCACAGACTATCCGACACACTACATGAGCATAGAAGAAGCAGACTCCATAGCAAAGCACCCATGGTATCATGACATTAAAGTCTACTTGGAAACCAGGAGTCACCATCCAAATGCATCAGCAGTAGATAGAAAGACTATGGTTTGGCTGGCTTCAAAATATGTGCTTGGAGCAGGTCACTTGTACAAGAGGTCTTACAATCAGATGCTTCTACGTTGTCTGGATAGAAAGGAGGTCGATACAGTAATGCTGCAAGTGCATGCTGGGACATGTGGATCACACATGAATGGGGTGTTACTATACAAGAAAATAATGTTACAAGGTTATTTCTGCTCAACCGTGGAGACAGGCTGCTTCAGTTTGTACGAAGATGTAACTATTATCAAGTCCATGGCAACTTCATTCATGCACCCCCGCAGCAGCTCTACGACATGTTGTCACCTTGGCCTTTTTCAACATGGAGAATAGACGTTATCGGAGCTATCCATTCGACAGCTTCTAATGGACATCAGTACATCTTGGTAGCTATTGATTACTTTACTAAATGGGTGGAGGCAACTTCCTACAAGATTGTGAAAGCCTCTGTGACTAAAAAGTTCATCAGGGACAATATCATTACCCAATATGAGGTCCTGCATTCAATCATTTTTGATAATGGGACAAATTTCATAGCCAAAAGGGTCGAGGATTTCCTACAGGAATTCCATATCAGGCATCACAGATCCTCCCTATACCATCCTTAGATGAACGGGGCTATGGAATCCACCAATAAGAATCTAACTAAGATTCTTAAAAAGATGGCGGAAACACATAAGGACTGCATGACAGGCTCCCATACACTTTGTGGGCTTACAAAACATCTATTTGGACTTAAACTGGAGCAACTCCATATTCTCTGGTATATGGTATGGAAGCAATCCTACCTATAGAGGTGGAGATACCATCGCTTAGAGTCCAAAAGGAAGCAAAGTTGGAAGGGGCAGAGTGGATTGCGGTCCGCTTCGTTTAACTAAACTTGATAGATGAGCATCGATTGCAAGCTATGCATCATGCGCAATGCTATCAGATATGCATGGCCAAAGCCTATCAGAAGAAGGTCCGACATAGAAGTTTCTTGCTAGGGGACCTTGTCTTACGAGCTATACATCTCTCTGATGGTCGGGGTAAGTTTAGACCCAACTGGTGTGGACCATTTGTAGTCAAACAAGTCTTCTCTGGAAGAGCAGTAATCCTAGAGGACATGAACCACGCCGAACAGTCAGAGCCAGTTAATTCATGTTACCTAAAGAAGTACTATCAATGATCATAAACAGTGTGTCCTCACTCTGTGACACTGTCATCTTTCTCCATGCATGCATGAATTCATTTTATCAATGTTTTTCTACATCCATATAGCCTTGCATCTTAGCACATATTAACTCATATTCAGCATACGCATATATAGGAAGATGATCGTCATCATCATCACATGCATGGATCTTAGCCCAGTGATGATAAGTGGAATAAGCTTGCCAATGTTGCGAATGCGTAGCACCTCCTCAGGTAGATATTATTTAGGTAACCTAGGGAGTGAGGGAGCCACTTTTCATTGTGAATTGGGCAAAGTATCCAAGCCACTCAAGGACCCTACACCTCCTAGAGGGAGATAAAATGTTAGGGGTGAAAATGAGAGTGTGAGAAATAAAATAAAATAAAAAATCTATTGAACGGCATAAAAGAATTAGAAGGCAGAAGTCGCGGTAGAACTCAGCCCTAAATAGAGAGGTGTGACGAGTAGCACTGTCCCTACATTTTATCTTGGAGAGGAGTCAGAGTGAATACTTGGAAAGCATGTTCCAAAAAGGGCCTAGCCAACCCTTTAAATAGCAACAACTCCCCATCACAGACTAGGTACCTATTACCTCCAAGCAAGGGATAGGGTGAACCCACATGCTTATGAGGGAGAAAGAACAGAGAAAATAAAATAAAAAGCAGGGGTATGGTCTAGTGGGGTTTGGATTGGAGCCCAGGACACAATATTGCATTTTCAGAGAGCCACTTAAAAAACTAGGGGCATGGATAAAGTCTTGTGAGGATTGGAGCTACCATTCCCTTGTATACATGGCAATAAGCAATCCAATGCTGAGGGTGCTAATAAGATCCCACAAATCATTCAACATGCATGCATTCCTCTCACAAACATCATCTTAAAGCATCGCAGAGT
Source organism: Posidonia australis (assembly GCA_024699735.1). Classification (NCBI taxonomy): domain Eukaryota; kingdom Viridiplantae; phylum Streptophyta; class Magnoliopsida; order Alismatales; family Posidoniaceae; genus Posidonia; species Posidonia australis. Next base: position 36,143 of record JAMKQA010011711.1, read on the forward strand.
CTATTCTGGTTATTTTGGCTGTGGCAGGATAATAGCTTTCAGCCTAGGAGGATCAAGAGGACATCGTCTAAACCAGGGGCATGCAAGCTGCTCTTATTGGTTAGGGTCTTCCATGGCAAACTAGGGGCATGCCAGCTGTCCTATGGTTAGATGCACTAAGCCAATGCTCGACTAGGGGCATGTCAACTGTTGTATAGGTTGAGGATCCCCATAATCTACCTGGGGGCATTCCAGCTACCTCAGTTGGCTTCTTAAGTGCCTTATGAGGGCCCAGTCATCAAACAATCCTGATCATCAGGTTTTGATGGCTATATCTCATTATTTTGGCACCTAGTCAAGACCAGTTGGTAACCAGGATCTCTTGCCGGGGCTATGCGTAAGATGTAGTTTGTCCAATAGCTCGCTGTTTAGTCAATTGTAATGTTTAGCTTTGGGCTAGTCTCTCTGATTTTCAACACCATTTGCGCTGCACCTTATCTGCCTGCATTAGACTTTACAAAATGTTGTTGAATGGAACAAAGCTAAAGCCTGTTTCTAAACCAATGTTTTGAGCAAGTTTTGTAGGAGATCATTTCCCCTTTCTGGTGTCGCTTTAGTCAGGAGAAGCTGAAGTGCCCTATTAATCATGGGTTTCCCCACGATGGTCATACCTATGCACTGCTCAGATGTTCTCCATGCATGGATTGGGTAATTAACAGAAAGTGATCGTGACAAATTACGGACTTGGGGTATCTCCTCAAAGTTGCTACATGTCGCAAAGGTGTAGGTTTCTCGATACTTCTTGTGTGCAGCTGCATGGTTCTAGAAGCCAGCTCATCATGTGTTTCACTTCAGGAGAGTTGAACTAACTCCTACTTTGGAGGAGGTCCATAGAGTGTGCTGTTTGTAGAAGTTCCTAGGACCTACCGTGTTTGATTGCTTGTGGTTGATGCAGAGTAGAAATTGCCATTGCGACAACATGTGCTTAACTGGTTCAAATTGCTACCTTCTTCTACCTATCGACTTGGCACTAAGGATCACCAAGATAATAGTCGAGTTTTGCTGCCTAGGCCTAGACGAATGAAGTCTTTATAAACTTTTGTACCAGGTAGGGTGGAATCCAACCTACTTTGTAGGACTGGTTCTAGGTGGGCAAGCCTTGCGTCCATCTTCTACTAGACCATGGACGAGGACTAGGTGTCCTTGTCCCAGATTCACTCCAAAAGGATGAATCTCGGCAACATCTTCTTTGCTGGAATTGTTTTAGTTGAACAAGTCTTGTTTCCATCTCCTTGTAAGCCTCATGCGGGGGCTAGAGCAAATCCTTCTTGGTAACTCTTCCCCCTTTGGTTGACAGGCCTAATATCTTGTCATGGCCTTACCAGCGGGCTAATAACCCTAACTATCTGACAATGACTCCGTCAACTCACCTTTGGGCTGATATCCCGAACTATCCGATTGGCATCTGTCAATTTGCCATCTCTCGGTCAGTAAGTCTGAAACTTGCCATATCCCCCTTCGATTGACATCCATCAATTTGTTATCTCTCAGTCGGTAAGTCCGAAACTTGCCATATCCCCCTTCGATTGACATCCGTCAATTTGCCATCTCTCAGTCGGTAAGTCCGAAACCTTCCATATCCCCTCTCATTTGGTAAGTCCGAAACTTGCCATATTCTCTCATGGTCAGTAAGTCCAAAACTTGCCACATCATTTCTCAGTTGGTAAGTACGAAACTTGCCATATCCTCTCTCAATCGGTAAGTCCAAAACTTGCCATATCCTCTCTCGGCCGGTAAGTCCGAAACATGCCATATCCCCCTTCGGTTGGTAAGTCTGAAACTTGCCATCTCTCGGTCGGTAAGTCCAAAATTTGCCATATCCTCTCTCGGTCAGTAAGTCCAAAACTTGCCATATCTTTTCTCGGCCGGTAAGTCTAAAACTTGCCATATCCCCCTTCGGTTGGTAAGTCCAAAACTTGGCATCTCTCGGTCAGTAAGTCCGAAACTTGCCATCTCCTCTCTTGGTCGGTAAGTCCAAAACTTGCCATATCCTCTCTCGGTCGGTAAGTCCAAACTTTACCATATTCCCTTCTCGATCGGTAAGTCCAAAACTTGCCATATTTCTTCCGATCGGTAAGTCCGAAACTTGCCATATTTCCTTCGGTCAGTAAGTCGGTAAGTCCGAAACTTGCCATATTTCCTTCTCCAGTCGGTAAGTCCAAAACATGCAATATTCCCTCCGGTCGGTGAGTCTGAAACTTGTCATATTTCCTTCTTCAGTCGGTAAGTTTGAAACTTGCCACATTCCCTCCGGTCGATAAGTCCAAGACTTGCCATATTCCCTCCAGTCGGTAAATCTGAAACTTGCCATATTTCCTTCTCTGTCAGTAAGCCTGAAACTTGCCATATTTTCTCCGGTCAGTAAGTCCGAAACTTGCCATATTCCCTTCTCGATCGGTAAGCCCGAAACTTGCCATTTTCATCATTGGTCGGTAAGTCTGAAACTTGTCATATTTCCTCCAGTCGATAAGTCTGAAACTTGCCAAATTCCCTTCTTCGTCAATAAGTCTGAAACTTGTCATATTCTCCCCAGTTGGTAAGTCTGAAACTTGCCATATTCCCTTCTTTGTCGTTAAGTCCGAAACTTGCCATATTCCCTCCAGTCGGTAAGTCCGAACCATGCCATATACCCTCTGGTCAGTAAGTATGAAACTTGCCATATTCTCTTTTTGGTCGGTAAGTCCTAAACTTGCCATATTCCCTTCTTGGTCGGTAAGTCTGAAACTTGCCATATTCCCTTGTTGGTAGGTAAGTCCTGAACTTGCCATATTCCCTTCTTGGTCGGTAAGTCCTAAACTTGCCATATTCCTTTCTTGGTCGGTAAGTCCTAAACTTGCCATATTCTCTTCATGGTTTGTAAGTTCTAAACTTGCCATATTCTTTTCGATCGGTAAGTCCAAAACTTTCCATCTCTCTGTTGGTAGGTCTAAAACTTACCATGCCTCATTCGATTCTTGCTTAGAGAGTTTGGGATCGAAGGTGCCCCTTTTGGTCGTGTTCTAGATGGATTACACCAACCTCCGTTTGTGGACTGGTACCCTAGACTCCCGATGGACAGCTGTCAAGACATCTATCCTGTTGGTCAACAAGTCTGGTATCTTGTCATGCCCCCTTTCTCTTGGGTTGGTAGCTTGAAATACCTAGTTGACAACTGTTACATTGTCTGGTGTGGTTGATGACCCAAACTATTCGGTCCACAAGACCGTTAACTTCGTGCTATTTTGATTATCAGTGAGTGCTCAAGATGCAGTGGTCTTCTCCTCTTGTTCTCTTTAAGAGCGAGCGGAGTGTCTTTGTCAACCATGAGCATCCATATCTGTTCCATTCATCCTTCGACTTTGTTCAGGGAGACGCATCTATAGACACCCCATATGCTTGCAATTGGACCTTTAACCTAAACCCCAGACCTAATTGTTGTAAATATGTCTTGAATTATGTTTTTTGTTTAGGGTTAGTTTGGTCATTAGACCATTTAGGTGCCCTAGTATTTAAGAAGGCTAAGGCACAGAATATGTAACCTCTTTTGCATTCGTGTAACCCTGTTTTGTCTCCCAAGGAATAGAGAGAACTCCTCCCTCTTCTCTCCAGGCTA